>WBMZ01015464.1:0-186327 GCA_013400975.1 Atrichornis clamosus
CCCGCCGCCCCGCCGCTCCTCCGCCGCCGGGCCCTCGGCGTGGCCGTTCCGGCCCCGGCCCGCCTTGCCCTCACCCGCCGCCGCCTCCTCCATGCTGCGCTGCCGCAGCTCCTCGTGTGCCGCTACCGCGCGGTGCTCTCAGGGACTGACTAAGCGGCGGCTCCGCCCCGCCCCGGCCCGGGAGCGGCGCCGGCCCCGCCCGGGGGAGGGAGCGCGGTGCCCCCGGCCCGTCCCTCTCTCCCCGGCCGAGCCTGGGTCGGCTGCGCTGCCCGCGGGTCGAGCACGAGTCCCCACGCCCGGCCCACGGCCATCGGCCCGCCTGCGGGTGGCCTGAGGCCCCTCCGTGTTCTCAAGGGTCCCCTCAGTGCTCCCGCGGTGTCCCAGAGCTCATGCGTGTGTCCCCACGGTTTGCACACACCGCCATCAGTGTCACAGAGCTCACACGTGTCCTCTCAGTGTTACCACTCGGAGTCTCCATGGTTCATACACATCCCCGCAGTGTCCCCAGAGTTCACACATGCCTCCTCAGTGTCCCTACAGCTCACCCGTCTCCCTCTGTGTCCCCGTGGTTCACTCACATCCCCTCAGTGTCCCTCTCGGTGTCCCAGAGTTCACACGTGTCCCCTCAGTGTCTGCCTTCATGTCCCTGTGGCTCACACATGTTCCCCCAGTGTCCCCCTCAGTATCCCCATGGTTCATATACATCACCTCAGTGTCCCTGTGGTTCAATCATGTCCCCTCAGTGTCCCCACACCTCACATATCTTTTCAGTGTCCCCCTCCATGTCTTCACAGCTCACATATGTCCCTGTCAGCAGGGATCACATGTCGCCTTGGTGTCCCCCTCTTCAGGAGTCTCTCATGGAGGCAGGAGCCATCCTCTGCACCAGGATGTGTTGTGTGTGTCCCCTGTCCCCACAGTTGAAGCCATTCAGAGGGTCCGTGGGCTCATCATGGGCAATGTGGCGGGGACACAAGGACTCTGAGCACACTTTTCTGAGGAAACTCATGTATGGCCACAAGAGCAGGTTGTCTGAGGAGCAGACGATATCTGTTACAATATGAGGGGCACTTGGGGCTTTCAAATCCACCAGATTCTTGGGTGTTAGGTCCTGTTTGCTCATGGGGACATGTCCAGGAGCTCCAGCCGGTGTTTGGACTCTAGCAGGGGCTCCATTTCAGTTCATTCCCTTGACATCAGCAAAGCACAGCCTAGCAGAAAACACGCTGTGAAAACAACCAGCCACACATCTGCTTTTCGAGTAGACTGCACTAATTAAAGAGACTGACAGGGTGTGATGGGACAATAATCCCGACTTAAGACTTTTCTGCTTTCCAATCTCATGGATAAATCTGAAAATCACTACACCATGGCTGGAGCTTCTGGGAATTGTCTGTATGTAAACAGATAACAACACCACTGACAAGAAGTTGTGTCCACCACCATCCCCTTCAGAGCTTGATGCAAAGTCTTGATTCACTCTTGCACTGAAATCTGACTCAAGATACCAGGCACATTCTTACTGATTTTATTTTTTTTTCCCCTGATAACTTTCCCTTTGAGTAACACTTGGTTTGTGGAAGTCTGGGAATGAATGTCCCATCAAATTAGGATAAAGAGAAATAGGAAAGGGAGACTAAACTTAACAGGAAAACAAGTGTCTGCAAACACCTTTAAAGACATTCAATTTCACAAACCTCCAAAGGACAAAAAAAGTTATGTGGATCTTTTAAAATTGGGGTTGAATTTTTTTCTGCAAAAATAGGTTTATGAATAATAAACAAGTTACTATCCAACATAGTTGTTTCTTTCCCCATCATTTTGAAAATGGATTTTTAATTAATATTTTGAGAGCATTCCTTGTGAAAATGTCATGCTTCATTTTTTTCCTTGCATTTTCCCCTGCCATTCTCTCCTGGCCTCACTCTTTTTTCTTGCCATTTACCTGTGAAAAGGGGAAGAGAAAAGGGGAAAAGAAATGACAACAGAAAATTATAAAATAAATATAAAAATATGGAAATCAGTTGAGAAAAGATTCTAGAACCAAACAATGAACATAAATGCTGTTCCCTATGCAAACTGAAAGCAAGGGAAGAAATTCAAGGAAGTGTGAACAAGAAGAATGTGTTAAATCAGAAAACTCATTCACAGCAGCACATGTATGAGACCAGTACTAGAACTAACATAGAACCTTTTCCACCATGTGACAGTAGACTTCTCCTCTCTTGGAGGTTCCCCCCATGCCCTGTGGGACTGACTTTGCTCAGAGCAGTGCCATGAGAACAGCCAGGTGACCTGCAGGAGCACGCACCTGCAAAATCCCAGTGAAAGTTCTTTAACCCATGCTGAGGCTGTTTGGTGACAGCCAACCTCTCGAAAAGAACACTTTGACATAGGGATGCTGCTGTCAAGCTTCCTAGTCAGTGACACCACAAGAATTCAGATTTCCGATGTCCCCCTCCCTTTTTCTTCCCCCTTTTGATTTTCTGATTCAAACACTGATCCTAACAGTTATCCTTCTTTTCTTGACATATCTCCGGATGACAATGCTTTTGTCATCTGGAAGAAGGCAACAGAGCACATGAACCTCCCAGCACACAAATGGACATCGTCCCAAAGACATTCTAGGCAAAGCTAACTGTTTTTCCACACCCTATGAGAGTTCATGGATGGCTGCAGTGATTAACTCCGAAGCCTGCTGGCTTATTCAGTAGTAATCGTTGACTGATCCATTGTGTCATGTTTTCATTTCAGCGCTTGTAGATCTTGGGAGCTTTCCAGTGAGTGAGTCTGCATGTTTCCAATATCCACCCCGCTGGTGCTACTAAATTAGGGATGTTGACTTTCCCTATTGCTCCTTGAAGATTCTTTTTTTGACTGCAGTGACTTTCACCTGCACAGAGTTAGAGTGCTTCCTGCAGAAATCAGCAGAGGGATCATAAACAGGCAACAACAACAACACAAAAAAACCCAAAGCAGCTAGAAAAAAAAAATCAAATTCCTTTCAAATAAAATTTTTAAAAATCTTTTTGCTTTCAGTGAGGAAACAGCCAATATAGTTTTCACCACTGACCCAGGAAGGAAGATGTCATGCTGTTTTCCAGTCAAATTCAGCTTGATGCCAATTTTTGATGGTAGGTATTTGAAATTTCAGCCTCAGTGGAAGGAATGAAAAAATCTTAATGGCTGTAAGGGAACTAGGTCCATTCCCTCTATGTTTCAGCACCAAGCAAGCAGAGTACAGAACTCCTTTTGAGCCCTCTCCCTCACAAATGTTCCTGCTTTGTTAAGGGAAGTTGACAGCGAGACCTCTCAGAGGAAAAGCTTACAATTCCTTTTTTCCTACTGCTCATCCACTCCCACTAATAAATATTAGCACAATGTTGCTGCACATCAGTGGGATGGACACCTATAATAGGATCAACGTAATCTATTTGTTGCCTCCTGGAAATGTAGCATCTAATTTTAATACCCCTAGGAAACAGAGGTGATGGTTTTACACACCTGCGGGAGTTCAACATAAAGTCTGGAAGAAATCAGATTTGAATTTCTTTGCTAGGGCAGGAGAGGGAGGCTTTGATAGAGCTGTTTGCAGCTCCTTGAGTCTCATACCTGACACATACAAATCTCACCACTTGGCACAGGTTAGAGTAGCCCTCGGGCCACATTTCCTACAAAACCAGGTAGCAGCAGGAGTGCAGGGAACACTCATTGTGCCACCTCCGCTTCCCTCTTGTCTTCCTGCTGCTTATTTCCCTCTTCTTAAGACTGGCAAGGTTGTCTACAGCTTTCAGGAGCTTCCTTGTGCCTGGCTGCTCTTTACCCTCTGTTCTTGGGAGACCTGACAGGCTTAGAGAGAAGTCATCAGTCAGCCATCTCCTACGACTGCTTTGATTGAAGCAGTTTGCAGATCGATGCCTCAAAGGCATGGTGGGGGAAGAGGGAACAAGATGAAAGGGAAGAGGACAGGAAGGGGTTGTATTTTATGTTAGTGTTTTTCAAGGGAAACTTGAATAAAGGTGCTCCCAAACATCCCAACTGGATGTTCTGGGCAGCCTGCAGTGTCCTAGGGGGCTGTGTTACAGTGTGGCCTTTTTCTGAGGGGAATTCATGAAGAGCACATGGGAGAGAGCTTGTTTTCTACTGAGCAAAATGAAGTCCTTAGAAGAGCCACAGCACACGAGCTGTGGGCAGGAAGGCCTAGAGCACTTCCTTGGTATGCAGACTTTAGCTTGGCAAGAAGACTTTGTTGGGCCTGGGATGCCAAACAATTTGGACAGACTCCAGCCCCATCGCAGAAATGCTCTGCGCCTGCATCTAGGAGGAACATGAGATGAGTTCCTCGGCTCTTCCCGGTGCCCCTGACCTGCTCACCTCATTGCAAGCTGGATGCAGGACCAGCCACCCACACAGAGTTACCTGGACTTAACAGAATGAGTCAGGTTTCAAGACATCTCAAACCACAGAAAGGAGCCCCCTTTCCCCGAGTGATGACAGATCCAAGGAATATTGCTCAGGACCTGCTTCATTTAGGTTGCTAACTAGTAACTGAAATAACACAGTCCAAAACACAGTCCTACCACAGTCTCACACATTGTTTCAGCATCTCTGCAGGCTAGGTAAGGTCTCACACCTGATCAAAAATATTCTGAGTAGGGAAAAAAAGGCCTTTGTAAATGCATTTTCTAATAGCAGAGGCAGGCGAGGAATTTTGCAAATACCACTTGCTTGCCCAAACTCCAACAAAATATAAACTCTGCAGACAGGGATGGTTGACCTAGGGTAAATATTTAACTTTATTCTCCAAAGGCACATGCAGTTTTACCAGAAGGAAGATGAAAAATATAGAATAATACACACACAGACTCACACTCACCTTGTTTACTCTAAGGATCCTTTGATGACTCTGGAAACAAAGTCATATTGAGACAGAAGTAAATTTGTTGTCTGTATGTGTTGTTCCCTTTTTCAAAACCATCATAGTAGACAAACATGAAGAAAAAGAAATCAGTTTGTCCTGGAAAGAAGGACCCAAATCATCTCCCAGGAATAGTGGAATTTTCTCCTGCATAAGTTCTCCCTGAGATTTTTCTTTGAGGATAAAGTAGGGAAAAGCAGGGAAGAGCAGGAAAAAAGGGCAAGAACAAGCACAAACATTCAAGATCTTGGATATGTGACAAACTGTCCTAGCAGGGGACATTGCCTCTAGCTGATGGGGGAAATTCAGGGTCAGGCTTTTCAAAACAAGCTGGGCTGATCTGAAAACAAGCTGTGTGATCTCTCCTCGCAGTGAAGCTTTGCTACTGAAGAAGCAAGGGAAGTGATCGGAGCGTCTCAGCCATGGGAAACATGCTTGAATGAAGAGCTTGAGAGTGCTCCAAGTGCCTGCTGATTTCTCCCATGGCAGTGGGCTGATGAAGTGCCTTGTCACTGGCAGGAGGTGGGTAAGTCAGACATCTGAGGATTTTCCTGGCATTCAAGGATTCATACACAAGCAGAGCATGCCTTGATTTACATCGGCTGTATAGAATATGCTATAAAAAGCTACATTAGCAGGAAAAAAAATTAGGTGTGAGCAATTTCTGAACGTTGATTGTGATTCAGTGGCTAGAAGCAACAAGGGGAATCTCTATCCTTACATATTTTATCCCTGATTACAGTATGACAATGAACACTGTATCCCTTATTATGGGTGACAGTAAACTGGGATGACAGCGAACAGGAATGGCGAGGCTCCTGCCAAGGAACATAGGGGACCATGCAGCTGCCCTTTGCCCACTGGCCTGTAAGGATATCTTCCCATGCCCCCAGCTTGCTGCAGGGGTGTGACAGTGGCCACACCAAGGGTCTGTGGGAGCCAATGTGTGGACCAAACACACCTCTGAGAAGTAACTGCACCTTTAGAGAGCCTCATGGCTATGCAAAAAGAGCAGGAAAGTATTGTAAGAACAGTCATACTGGAAAAGAAGCACATAAGGGTAAGCAAAGCAAGAACATGATATTTTCTGAGAATACTTTCCATGTATCCAACAATCTGCAACTCAGGTATTTCCAGGTGGTCCTTTGGATTTAAAAGCCTTCCATTCATTTTACACCTGGAAATTTGCTGTATTTTTTAACCCCATCATCTCTTTTCCAGAGATGTGGTTAGTCCTGTACAGAGTTCATTGCATGCTTTTGTCACCCTCTGCACCTCTCCTGGTGCAGACACCTACCAGGGCTGCATCCACTAAAAATCTCCATGGTTGCTATAATCTGTGAAATACAGATTTAAGAAGGTGTTGCAGCTTTTTGCCTCTGTCCTCCAAGGCTGCTGTTCGGCCACTGAGTGCAATTCCCTCCTTCACAAGGAAGGGAATTTAGCATTCAGGCTCAAATATTATTAGGTTCACGAGTCTAATAA
Organism: Atrichornis clamosus; assembly: GCA_013400975.1. Taxonomy (NCBI): domain Eukaryota; kingdom Metazoa; phylum Chordata; class Aves; order Passeriformes; family Menuridae; genus Atrichornis; species Atrichornis clamosus. Next base: position 6,404 of record WBMZ01015464.1, read on the forward strand.
GGCTCTAGGTCTGTGAGGCTGTGAGTCCTTGAGTTTCTGCTCAGAGGTAACCTCAGGCAGCTCCTCAGCAGAGGTTTCTCTTCAGCCAACCTGCCTATTTTTGTGAAATTCACAGAAATGCACTTCCTGTGAGATTTACACCCTTCAGCAACATTTTCAGTGAAATTGCATGTTGGAATCAAGAGCTGTTAATGAGGGAAGGGTGGATAGAGTCAAGTAGAGACACATCTCCCAGTGCGTGTGCCAAAGTACCAAGCTGAAACTTACCTTGTGTTTACTGTTGTCCCAACTCTCTGTGTGAATCACAAAGTAGTTCTAATATGGGAGAAAGGACTGATGCATATTTTCTCCTTAATCCTGAAAAGAGCCATAAAAATATGTGGACAGGGCAGTCACATACATCTAAAGAAATGGTAAATACACATTCACAGTTAAAAGAAAGGAGAAACACAGAAACTTGTGTAATGAGACTGCAGGTTAATGTGAAAATAACCTCAAATTCTTTGAAGTCACAGCAGGGTGTTGCATTGCTACTCTCTCCCTTTCCTCCCAACATGTTTGCATCATGGAAAATGAGCTTTTTGCTGCTAAAGTCCACAGTTTCAGACAGATTTCTTAGCCAGACTTAGAAACATACGTACGTACCTGATGTTTTTCTGGGGTTTGTAGTTCTCATTGATCTGAAAGCCTTTGAGAATCTGAGCTTACTTTATCTATTGCACAATTTCCAAAGCTGTCTAGACTACTGTAGGTATGTGAGATTACTGCTGGGAGCTCCAAAGGCCCTTTTTTAGCCTGAACTGAAGCAATTTTAGCTCCTTAATGAAGTAGCATCATTATCAAAACCAGGCGAAACAAAACAAACAACAACATACCTGTGCAGAGCAGATTACACACTACTGTGGCTGTGCAACAGTCCTGTTACTGCAGGTTTTGAAGTAACAGCCCAGCTGGGAATTAGAATGAGAGAAACAAGGCAGGAGGAGCGTGAACTTTCCACCTGCCTGAGATCAGAGCCAAGACCTCCTGCACCGGGGAGTGCGATTCACCTCTGGCAGGGTGCAGGGTGTCAGCCCCAGGGTGAAGCCCCCTGGTCCTGCACTGGAGCTGCTGGTCTGTGGGACACACGTGCTTTTTGCAGGAGGTTAAGAGGTCCTAACTCAGCCTTATTACCGCCGGCTTGCAAAGGAGCTTTAAGAGAAATGGAGAGAGGCAAAGCCACCCTCCACCCCTTGCTCACATGCCACCTTTTTTCAGAGGTGAAAGAGTGCTCTATTGGCAGCAGAGGATATGCTGAGCAGAACCACCACATCTTTCTAGTGGATAAGGAGAGGCAGCAGAGGCGGCAGCTGGAGCAGACTGAAAGTTTTTTCTGAGTGCCACAGGAAAAGAAACCATTATGAGAGTGTGCTAAAAGCCTATTCATTGCTAAGGAAAGGGCTACTGAAGAATGTGGGATGCATGCCGAAAGCTGGCAGCCAGAGCTGAAAGCCCTTTGCAAAGACCCCCGTCTCCTTCCTTTGGCAGTGACAGTTCTGGACATGGAGTCACTTTGGACCTACCCATTGAAATCCTGTAAATAGCTGTCTGCATGGAGGGAGAAGCTGGGTTACAGCTGGGGAGTTTCTTCGTGTGGGAACTGTAGGTAGCAAATATGTGTTTTCAGCTGTGCTCCTCAGTGGGGAGCAATGCTGACCCTCTCCAGGCTGGCCGCTTGTGCAGGGGCTGTGCACACAGGATGCTGAGGGTAGGGAAGCCTTTTGGTCTTCCAGTGGGAACATCTTTCCCTGAGTCAGCAACTACCTGTTCTGGCATACATGAGAGCTGGCTCCTGCTTTCTCTCTCCCAGTTTCTGTCTTCCTTTCCCGCCTGGTCTTATTTTTCTTTCTTTTTCCCCACTTTAGCTTTTTTTTTTTTTTAGCTTTTCTCCTCCTTGCTGTTTGGGATGAGTGCCTGTGAGACAAACCCTAGCCAAGGGGAACACATCCAAGGAACAAAGCCCCTGAGCAATTACTCCTACGGGATAGGCTGTCCCCTTTGCTCTCTATGGTGAAGCTGATCCTGTGAGATTGCTGTGCCCGTAACGATCACGTTTGAGGACAGGATGCCCTCCCTCCCTGCACGCTCGACCTGGTGGGAACCCTGGAGTAGTAGGTGCTGTACAGACACATCAGGGAAAAACCCACCCCATGCAGGGGGTGAGTAGAGAAGCAGAAGCACGGGGAGCACAAGATTACCCAGTACACCCGGCTCTTTGATCTGCTTTGTCCCATGCTGTCCCCTCCTGGGGGACATACTCGGACACAACAGCACAGCTCCAGGCTGGGAGCTTTCCAGCCTCTAGGAATGGCATGGCAGGGAACCAGCAGGAAGCGGGAGGTGAGGCTGTACCCTCCGGGGGTTGAGATGGTGTATTGACTGCTCCTGGCTGCAAGGAGAGTCCAACATGACTGCTTCCATACCCAAGGGCTTAAAAGTCATGAGTCAGGTCCCTCCAAAATCATGAGACTTTATGGCTTAAAAAACATGAGGTTTAAAAGAAAAATGATTGCGTGCTCTTCATTTGCCTTTGGTACTGGAGCCCTTGGGTCATATTTTTGAGTTTTTAGCCCAAAATCCAGTGTTTATTCTGCCCTTTGGTTAGGGAACACAGAGCACTTTCCTTGTCTGCTCCCTCACACATATTCTTGGAGCCCTCTGACCGTCTGTCCACCTTCATTACATTTGGTTAATGGGTTCAAGTTGTGAGGGAATCAACAGCTATGCCCACACATAGCATCCTTAAATAAAGCTTGTGTGCTTAGAAAACAGGCCAGAAGTGGAGATGTCAAAGGTTACTGCTACTTTTTTTTGAGGATACAACTAAATCTCCTTGGAGTGTAGGAGAGGAAAGACATGGAAACACTTCATGTGTAGGAAGAGCATCTCAGAGGACCAGGAGTTTCTCTGGAAAGAAGAAAGCACATTCAATAACCAAACTCAGCTGAAGCAAAACCATAGAAAACAAACTGCCTGCACCAGGAATTTGGGGAAAGGGCCAATGCTGGAAAAGGGAGAGAAAAGAGCACAGAATATTATTTAGTTCAAGTAAAAACAGAGCAGCACATCTGAAGAACATAACAGGGAGGTGCATGTTACAACTGGCCAGGATGAAAAGAACCAGAAAAGAAAGAAGGAGAGGCAAAGACAGCTTTAGGTGTAATGACAGGGAGATCAGATTTTCAGGCAGAGCTCAGACATGTCAGCTAAGTGGAGCCTTGTGAGCACTGCATGATGCTTAATCTGAAAGGCATCCCAAATTCCAGTAACAATATCCACTTCAAACCAGCAGATGCACTGCTTCACCTACACCCTTGGGGCTCAGAAAAGTACTGGTGTTTGGAGGTTTGCCCTTCCCTCCATCCATCCTGAATCCTGACTTACCTTTGCAGCAGCCACAGCTCCTAACAAGGCAGGAAGAGAGGTGTTCAGCTGGACTCAGCTAGCAAAGGGTCAGAGGTCTGCCAGCAAAAACCTCACAACATTTTTACCCCAGTGCAACCTGGAGATGAATGGCTGAGATGGGATTACAGGTCACTTAGATCTCCCTGGCTTACCTCCCCAAAATTAAATGATGGTGTTCTTATCATTTCTTCTCCAGGGGACCACGTGCACTGCCAGGAAGAGCTCAGATACCCCCAGTACTGCAAATAGTGGCTGGGTGGTTCTTGGTTCCTGAATGATCTGGTGCTGAGCAGAAAGACAGGGGAGCAGCCAGGGGTCTCCAGGACATGCACAAGGATTATTTATCACCTTGAGTCCCATGACTGGAGACTGGACACACCTTGCTCCCAGCTGGAAACAGATAGATGAAGTGTTCAGGGAAAATGTTGAGATCCAGCCTGAGCTGAAAAGGGGAAGCTGATGGGAACAGGAGGTCAGTATGGTGAGTCTTGCAAGGTAGGAAATGCCTCCATGGTAAAAACACCACTTCCTCCTACTTCTGCTCAATCCACAGTGCAGCGTGAGTGGCCAGGCACAGCTATGTCCCACCCTTGGCAGCACAGTGGCCTGTCTTGTTGATTCAGTTCATTCCCAGTGGGACAGGATGGGGCAGGATTTGGCCCTTTGTCTCTAGATGTCGATGTTTGTCCAATTTGTGGGCTTGCAAGCAGTGAACCGTAAAAAACAAAGAGTTGACAATTAAATGCTCAAAATCTGCTAGGACTTTGTCCAGAGTGGGCTAAGCAAACAAGTACAGATGGAGCAACCTATGATCTGCAGTTACATGATCTGCACAGTTAAGGGTGTACTCTACACTGCTTAATTTGCTTTAATCACACTAATTTATGACCCAGGTTTCTTGTTTAATTAGTGAAATGAAGAAAGAGAAGTGAATGCATAGAAGTAAGTCTCGACTTGTTTAGCTGGCTTATAAGCTCCATTACTGAGCTGGGAGAGCTGTGCTCATCTGGTGTCTGGATGTTTAATGTGGTTGTTCATGTGGTGCAGAAAATGGGGAGGAATCAGCAAAGGAAGGGACTGAGCTGATCAATAGCCCTCAACCTCAGGGCCTCCCAGTGAAGACTGAGTCACTCACCATACAATGTCCTTGGAAGGGCCATTTAGGGTGAAGGAGGATCCAAACCTTTGAGATGCTGCTGTGCATGACACAGCATTTGCCTGCACATATGGAGCAAAGATCCCACTTAATCCCCCAAAAGATTCCCCCAGGAATGCAGGGATATCACTAGGAGTCAGTGTCTTTCACAGCAGAGCATCACCAGCCAGCTCCAGCAGGTTCTGGATGCATTTTTCTTCACGGGACATTGACCACTGTTGATCTCGCTCATGTGGAACAAGGCAACACCGTCTCTCGTGCCTCCAGGGGACTAAAGAGGACCTCAGGGAAAATGGCACAAAATCTTCCCTGCATTAGCATTTTCAGACAGAAAACTGTTTTCAAAGAATGAATTCTAGTGATAAGCAGGGTTGGTTTTTTTCCACTTCGAAACTAATCTTTTTCTAGCTGCAGAGGGTTGTTCCGTCCATACTGCCAAATAGGAAAAGTAATTAAAAAAATCTGATGCAAATGCCTCTATTTTCTTTTCTTTTCTTTTCCTCCCTTCTTTTCTCTTTCTACTGCTTTTAATTTTTGGACTTATTCTGTTATTGGATAATTGCATTAGCTAATTGCATTTAAAAAATTTTAGCAAGATTGAGTAATTACATTCAGAGCAATTGGGCTGAAAACGCACAGAATCTGATAGTATTTCACAAGAGGCTGAACTAGGTAAACAAGAAGGGATGTGTTAGTTTGTGTGAGGGTACACGCACGTACTTAGGGTACACAGGTCCAACTCCAAAACAGGGAAATACTATATTCATGACTCTGGGCCATTCCCCAGGACCTGGAATCTATGGAAAGCAATTCTGACTGGCAATGGAGGGAAATTGTAAATATAGCCTAGATTTTCATTAACACCAGATAAACCAATTCCAAAAGTGAAAACCCTACAAATATCTTAGGAATGTCTCTTGTCTCTGTATCAGAAGCCTGGCAAATACAGCTTTTATTTATAAATATATTCAGTGAAATTCAGATTTCCAATATTTCAAATTTTCAATAATTAAACTGTTGCAGGAATACAGCCATTCTCTTTTAGCCTTGTGCATATTCAGAAATAATTTCCTGGGAGCTTTTCACCTGCCATGTGTGAAGCAGGTATCCAGCATGAAGGGACACGGGACAGTTTTACCCAGCTTCTTGTATCTGACTCCTTCCTTAGTCCTCCCTGCAGCTGGTTATGTTGTGCAGCATTTCCTCCTCCAGATCTCAGGCATATGGGATGGCTGGTGGGAAATTCTACAGATTTTGGTGAAGGGTTTCTGAGCAAACCCAGCAGCCCCAGTGATGGAGCCCTGTACACTTGGCATGGTCATTGCTGCTTCTCAGGCCCCCACAGCACACAAGCTTGAGGAGTCATGTCACCTTCCTAGCACTCTGCTTTGGTCCTGGTGAGGAATGAAATCCTCTCATTTTCAGCTCAAAGGGAAGGTGCATGTCTAAAGCCCACCAGCAACATCTCTAAAGCAGCTAAAGCAATTTGCAGAGCCTGGAACAAGACTTGCCCCAGTCTGCCTATTTACGCATCCTCCCTCTTTCTCCCTTTCATCTGGAAGCAAGACCCAAGTTTGTGAATCACAAGCAGACTAATTTCAGAAAAGCCACTTCTGAGAGGCCCTGGCTCCTGGATGAGACACCAGCCCCGCTGGAGCAAACCTCCCACCAGTCCCACAGAGGCATCCAGCTGAGATAAAACAAGGCAAACCACTTCTCATTAAATGACACTGGCAAAAATTGTTTCATAAAGGGCATCTTGTTGATAGCAAATCCTTCAGGCCAGGGCTGTGACTCCACCACACCAACCACAATGTCCACACTGCCCATGATGAGGAGTGATGGTGAGCAAGGCCTAGTGAACAAGTCTAAACCAAGGGCTTCAGCCTCTGGGCAAAGCCTGACATTTCCCAGCTGCAGAGGCAGAGTTTAATTTTGCCACCCAAAGCACGAGGAACTGAGGCATATGTTGGATGGGAAGGGAGTGGTGGGGACAGATCCTGGGCAATGAGCTTCTGCTCCCATTGGAGGAAGAAAGATGGGAGACTGGTGGGGGTGACCTCAGGAGAAACTCTAGAAACTTACAAGAAACCTCAAGCTCTGGCATAGATGACAGGGCCACAGCTGCCTGATTTTCCATAAAACCTCACAGATTTCACTACAAGTGCAGATTTTGGCTTGTCCACCAGCATATCCAAAACCCACACCACATGGACAGCAGCCCCCACAGCAGCAGGGGTTGTCACTCAGTGCTCCCCTGCTGTTGAGCACTGCCCATCCAAGCAGTGAAGATGGTGTGAAGGACAGGGTGAAGGTCTCGTCCATGTGGTTGGTACCCTGAGCCCCAGGGCTTCTGCACCAGGGAGCAGGGGGGGTGACATTGTGTTGAGGTCTTGACCAGTTTGGATGCTGATGTGGACAAAGTCAGTGTGCCTCAGGGAAACTGGTTTTCTCACACCCAGGCATCTCCCCTGGGACAAGAACCTCTTGTTTTCCCATCCAGTCCCAGTAAGGTGAACCTTGCTGGCATTTCCATCAGCACACACATCAGCACATATCTAGATCTAGACATGACTGATGTACAGGCACTGGCGAATCTGAAGTGCTGGCGTAAGGCCCATGGAGGTTTTTTACTTTAACATAAAGAAGAGCAGAGTATGACTGAAAGGAGACACACACTGTGTGCACAAAGTGTTTGGGATTGGTCATAGGCCAGCATCATAGTAGCCATCATCCCCTGAGGTGGAAGTAGTGGTACCTGGAGACACCAGTCACCTGCTCTAGCCTGCAAAAGTGGAGTGTGCTTTGCAATTGCCAAAGAGGTCTCCTCTGGAAACAGAAAAAGCAGGACTCTCCCAGCACAGTCTTGTCTTTCACTGGTGTAGCTCTTTTGGGGTCTGCAGTGAGTGTCCACCGTGCTGCACCAATCCTGTGTATGCTTGTCCAGCCTCTCTCTGCACCTCAGAGGGATTTGATGATCATCTGCTACTCTCCCTGCACATAGGGACTAGGTTTCTGAGCACTCTGAAAGTCTTTTCTCTAATCTGGGCCCTCAAAAGGAGCGCTGTTATTCTCCCAAAGGCTTCCTCCAAACATCTAGGAGAACAATTAGCTGTTGCACAACTCCAAGGTAAACTAGAGCTTTCTGAGGTCTTGGAGGTGCTCCGTTTGTGAAAGGAGACTTGATTCCACATCACCACCATAAGCAGCATTACCCTAAGCCCTCCTGGCTGCCAGCACCAGCAGAGACCCCATAGTGTGACATGGAGCATTTCCAGTTCAGCAAACTCACTTTGTTTGCATTTCATTTCCCAGGCATGAATTACATCCTTGCTGATGGATGTGTCCACACAGTCAGCGTGCCAGGCTGGGCACTGCCTGTCCTCTAAACTGAGCCCAAGGTGCTGCAGGCACAACCAGCAGCTCCAGGGGTCACACAATATTTTTGGCTCTGAAGATGTTTGTGTTCCCGTTTGCTCACTTGGGTCCTCATCTGCCTCAGGGATGTTGAACTGGCCAAGACTGACAGAGAGTGGAAGGGCCCTCAGGTAAAATACCCTCCCAGGAGATGATGCATTGTTGCTTTACTCCTTCAGCAGGGTACCTCATTACTTGGGCTGCCTGACTAAAATGTTTTGCTCCTATTTAGGGGTCATTTTCATTAGGGTGACTTGTATGGATGTGGATATCCCCCTGTTCTATTTGAAGAACCAAACAGAAGTTTTAATTCCCCTACTGACCTCTATAAATGCTGCTGGTTTTCTCTGTGGAACATGCTGCTGTTGAAGGTTGGTCCCATTCCCCTGCTTAAGGCAGGGGCAACTTTCCATTGAATAGATCCCAGAGCCCCAACTGCAAACTCTGAGCAGCTCTTACCATAAACTCCTCTCAGGCACACAGAGCAGAGGCAGGAGACACTGACACCTCCTGGCACAGTGTGTCACTGGGAAATTATTCACCAGCCTTTGCCTGAGAAACTCTGCTTTGGGGTACACCCAGCACAACACATTGGATTCTACTCTGGTGCATGGGCCACCTTGAAGCCTGGTCTTCCTGTGAGGTGTCAGGAGATTCTGGATTTTTGTCATGCATACATGGCTGTTTTCTCATTGTTTCTTTAGCAACACAGTTTCCCTGCCAAGGTTGTGGTTTAGTTTAAAAAAATCCACTCAGCTTTTAAATGCAGTTTGTCATACAGCTCAGTGTTTGCTAATACTGCAGAAACTTAATTTTTTTGAGAACAACATTTTCACATGAGCCCAGCCCAGCGGGCAAGCCCAGCAATCTGGGCAAACATGTCTGTGTCCTTTCCCCTCATGATAAACCTGACTGTACCATCGCTCAGGGACTCACAGACCACACCATGTTACTGTTGTTCACTTGAGGTCCGTTCAGTTTGGCTGAATTTTTGCAGTGGGAGTTAATTAGGGAGAGCTTGCTGGTGAGAAAGTACTGGGGCATATGAAAGTCAGACTCAAGTATCTCCCTTGCATCTCTAACAGAAGTGAAACACAAATAAAAATTATTGCAACAGATGCAAATCAAGTTCCACATCTCTTCTTACCAGGAGCAAGTCATGACACTGAGTCTCAATATTTTGAAGTTAAAAGTAGGAGAGGGAGTGTCACAAAATAACAACATCCTGAAAAAGTGGACCAGAAATTATTCTCTTTGTTTATCAAGAAAAACAGGGGGGAAAGTAGCAGTCTTACTTGATGTACCCTAATAAATATTTACTGCTCTTTAAATAGTAAAAGAAATTATGAAGAGCATAGCTCAGACCAAGCTCAGCCTTTGGAGCAACTTTACTATTTCTGGTTTTCATAGGGAAGCATCCTCCAGTTCCCATCCGATGAACCTCAGCTTTGAGCTGCTGTCGGTGTTGAATCCCCCTGTCCCTCCGAAATCGTGGGGCTCAAACCCCAGCGGGCTGAAAAATGAAGGCAGTGGGATAAAGGCAAAGCAAATCTATTTTGATTCCATAGTGCCACCCACTGTCGGAGAAATAGATGGCACCAGGGCCGCTGCTCGGGCATGGGCAGCGCAGGCTGCTCCCATCAGTGACTAAGATACTTATCTAAGCCATATCACTCAGATATCTAAGATGGACAGATGTCTATAAGGCAGCTCTCTACATACAGTGAGATGTATACACACAGCTATATACATACTGCTGGGCCCAGCTGTATATTGCATATATAGAGCTCGATATGACGTAAATATTGTATATATCAATCGATGTTTATGTACATGGCCATTCTGAGTCTTTAAAGGTCACAGAAAGCTGACATGAAGTGAGTGGTCCTGCACAGTGAGGGAGATCCAGCGGGGAGGAGATCTCACTGGACAAACTTTGGATGGGTCTGGAGGTCACAAATGCCTGGGAAAACACATCAGCTGGGGGCCAGCCCCTCTTGGTGGCCTGCAGGCGTAGAAGGGATGGTCAAGGAGATTGGGAGGGGCTGGAGATGTGAAGGTGCAGGGAAACATGGGCCCGTGTGCAGGCTTCTTCAGTGAAGATGCTTAATTTGTTGTTTGTATTAGATACATATTTTGATTATCAGCTACTGATGTGTATTAGGATGGATGGAATTATGTGATGAATTTCCTCTCTCTGGACTTCAGGTGGAAAAAAATTCACCCAAAACACCATGCCACTCTCTGGGTTATGCCATTGTACGTCTACAGAAGGGAAGATATTTCCAGCAGTCTTGTGAGGAGCTCAGACCAGAGCATCCCAACACCCTCCAAAACTACAAAAAGGTGTACCCTGGGAAAAGACCAAACTGTATTTTTCTATACATCCACCACCCATGGCCAAAGGCAACTCAGGCAGCCGGAGAGCAGGGTGTACTCTGACGAGCTGGGAGCTCATGCAGGATGCTGTACTCCTCTGCAGAGACGCCCTTGGAGAAGAGATCTTTCATTAAGATTGTCATTTGCTACCATTTCCATCCCCGCAGAGGCTGCCTCCTCCTCACAGGCACCGTCCCCGGGGAGGGAGCGCTTGTGAAATATTCATACATCAGAAGAAATTACATTTGTAAGCGTGGACTGCGAAGCGACAACTGGCTGGAGGGGCGAGCAGGGAAAAACAATAGGAGCAAGGGAGGGAGAGAGGGAGAAAAAAAGGCAGAATGTGGGAAATGGAAGGTGAGCTGTGATTTCTCCCTGCCAAAATGCACATTGAGTCTCACTGCAGCAAGGAGCTTCATGGGCTCTGCTGGGGTTCATTTATGATGCCATTTGTAGTGAATAGATTTTCTCCTGATTCAGGGATGTCTAAATAGCATTGGTGTTTGTTTCTCTATGAGACTGAAGAATAACCTCACCCAAGCATGCACAACAGACAAAAATGTCCCCGAACCTTGCCAGATCTGTGTCATAGGCTTGAATAGTTTGGGTATTTCTGCAGGGTCTACTCCAGTTTTAAAGAACTTACCAAAAAAAATCCACATTTTGTGATTTTTGGTCAAATTGGATTGAACAGCAGGAAAAAAGCAAAACCAAGCCAGTTTAGCCCTGCATGACAGGAGGCTTCAGGTCCATGCTGGACAGGATGTAGCTTGGGTGCTTGGTGCAGCCCTTGGGTATCTCCAGCACATAGCTGCAAATCTTTTACATCATGATGTAATGACCACTAATACCCCACAAGCACAATGCAAGAACTCCTTGAAAAATATGTATTCCCTCTTAAAAACCACCCTTTTTCTTTTCCTCTGCTCTCTCTGTCTCCCCCTGAGGACTGGATTCCTTATCAGGGTCCAGAGCCTAAGACCTCTAGCAGTGGTAATAACAGTGAAAACTGGAAGAAACGTTATTTTTAATGCTGATCACTAAGATCCCCTCATTGCTGATGCTTTCTGTTGCTTGCTGCTGCTTAATTTATCCAGACACCCTATAGGTATAGGAAAGGAATCTGATAGCATCCTATAGATGTTTTCTCTGGAGGATGGTTTCCCCCCCTGCACAGGAAGGATCCTTACAGCCTCCCTGTGCCCTCCTAGCTGGGTCCTCGCCTCCCTCGCAGGAAGCACACGCACACTCACATGATGCAGGAGCAAGTTTTGACTATTTTAGGGCCTGAAATTTCCCTGTCGGCATGGCAACTTTCAACTCCTCACCTCTGACGGAAGCTGCTTAAAATAGAAAATCCAGAAAGCAAGCATTGTGCTCCATGCTCAGCAAGCCAGGCTCCAGCATGGCAGGCAGGGCAGGATCTGGCCTCTCAGGGCCAGAGAAATGCCAGGGTAAAAGGAAGATGACCCCCAGGCCATCACCACCCACCGCTGCAGTTTGTAAAACACCACCTGAATCTTCACAATCTTTGCTATCTAAAGGTATCCTCTCCCTATCCACCCTTCTTAGCTCAGTGAAGCTTTGTCTCGATATTCCCAGACCTATCCACAGCCATTGAGCCTCCATCTTTCCATGCATACTGTCTCCATCCAAGATATATTTTCCCCCACACCTCCAGGGCTATTCAGTACCATGGGATTGCCATATGAAGAAAGGCTCCACAACCCTCTGAGCTTACTTTTTATTTACTTTTTTTTTTCCTTTGGAAAACCCATTAATTTTTTACACCACCTTTTTTTCCCAAACCAATTTTTCCTCCAGCTCACACATAAACAATTGTAATTGCACGGGGTCAAGTGGGCATGTGGTGTGTCTTCTCTAATCCCTGCTTAACCTAATTCATTTTCTGTCTAAGAACAAAACTCTGTGAGATTCATTCAAGAGTCTGGATTATGTCTCTCTCAGCCTACAGCGCTCACATAGGATTAGGGAATAAAAAATCTAGAAGTCACTGGCAAGGCACTAAACCTGCAAACAACTCAAACACCTCAAAAATCCCTTTCTGTGCCTGGATTTGAGCTATGAGCTAGGATGTGCGGGGAGAGCTTCTCCACTGAACCGTCATTGCCAACACAGAGTCCAGCCCTCAGGGCTATTTTTAGGTCTGTGGGGATCTGGACCTTGCTGTCATATTTTGTTTCTGAGGTTTATTTTTTTTCTTCTCTCCTCTCTGCAACCCAAAGTTTTCTTGGGAGTTCAGCGGGTAGAGTTGGGATGTCTGGGGGGTTTTACTTGGCTTTCATGGGAAAAATAAAATCAATCTTCTACACCAGGAAGAAGGGCTTGTTTTGAACAAACACAATCTCTTCTGCTTGTTGTTGCTTCTAGGAGAGCTTGTTGACATTTTTCAATCAAAATATTTTCCACTCTCCCTTCAGTTGATGTCTTCTTTTCTCCCCTCCTCCTCCTCCCCTTCAGTTTGGCAGGTGTTGTTTTACAAAAAAATTTATGCGCTTTCATTTCTATGTTTCTTTGAAAAGGCAACAAACATCCAAGCATGTTTCTTTCCCTTTCTGCAACTGGGCAGTGAGTATTATCATAAGGATTTTCTCTCTCTCCTGGGTTTATTTTATTTATTCCCATTCTTTTTCCCTCTGCTTCCCTCTTTCCTGAACTTGTCTGCTCCAAGTAGGCAAAGGGCAAACCCCAGCTCTTCTCTGGAGAGCCAGCCTGGATTCACTTCCTAAAGGATTCTACTTTTCCTTCTTAATTTGGGATCCATAGATGCTTGACTGAGGCATCTCTAACAAGGGATCTTCTCAGGAGTCTGCTGCAGACTTCTGGCTCCAGGGGGAAGCAGGACTCTGATGGGAGGAGAAGTTGCCTCCAAGCAGAGGGAAAAGCACTGGTCAGGAGCAAGCTAGGGACACTAGCAGGGACACTGTCCCTTGCAGCTGTTTGCACTCTTTCTTGGGTATGCTGACTCTCTTGAAAGCTGCCAGTGGAAATGGGGATACCTGTATTTTACCTGACTTGGATTTCTCAATCACTGTTCACAGATTTGCTTAGAGGAAAAACAGGGATGCCCATTCCCCAGACCAGATAGAAAACCTGGGGGTTGCATCTCTTACACATAATGCCAGAGGACACTTAATGCTTTACTACCACAGCGTGTGCTCTTGTTCAGCCTAAGAGACTGCAAATCCCCATTTCCCAGGAAAGCTCCTCCTGATCTCCTCTAAGGACCAGGGAGATGCTACAGCCTCCAAGGAATACTAGGAAGAGCATAGGATATTGAGGAAAAGCAGTCAAGCTGGACAAGCAGGTATCTGCAGCTCATCTAAAGGAGCTGCAGATAAGAGAAAAACAGCAAACAAATTTTCAGAAGCAGAATAAGGGAGGAAAAAGAATGCACTTAGTCTCATTTTCAGGCCCCGCCAACAAATTAGGTGTTTGAGAGTGTTTTATCAAAGCTGACTCCAAACATCAGCTTTCCTGGAGCTACTGAACAGTGAAGCAAAGTTGATATACTCATGTAGTTGCATTTATATATGTGTCTGTAGTGTCATTATTAACACAGTCAATACCAGGAGCTTTATTTCTTGATTCCCCTGAGTGGGGAGTCCCAAGGTGCCCTGGGCGTGAAGCCCCTCAGCCTGGAGCTGCAGGTGGGTTCCCACATGACTACAAAGGGTGCCTGTGCTCGAGCTGCCCAAGCAGACAGGGTAAACACCCTCGGCCCTAACTATTATAGGAAAGAGTGAGCTCACGTGTCCTGACTCATTCCCTGAGGGACACCCAGCAGAGGAGCTCGTGGCCACCCACACATCCCTCCTGCCCACCACTCGCCTTTGCTGTGGCTGCAGCTGGTTCCCTCTGAACGTTGGAGCCTCTCTGACCTCTGCTCCCAAGGGATTGCACCCCTCCTTTCCCAAATTCACCGTTTGTGTCCTGTTCCTCCTTCTGAGCAGCCCCAGTTCTTCCTTCAGGGGTCCCCTCCTCTGTGCCAGGGACTGGAGGTGATAGAGCTCCCTCTAGAGCAGCCCCAGGTTAGGATTAGCCCATTGCTCCCTCTTTATGGTGCTCATCTTGCAGAGGTGTAAGCACCTTATTGAAAATAAACCAAAGTTAAATATCTAAGCCCCCTCCCTGGTTTTGAGCTTCTCCATCAGCCTCACAGCCTCACCTTGCATGATGGCCACGCAATCCTATTGTTTCGAGATTTGGCACAAGGGATGGGACAGAAACTTGTGTGTGCAGAGGAAAGGGATAATCAGGATGAGGAGGAAGGATTGGGGAGCAGTGCAACAGATTTGTGCCAGCAATGGAAGTTTTCCTGTATATCACCTTCATTCCTTTTTAACTCCCCCCAGCCTCTCACCAGCCACCAGCTGAAACCCAAACCAGCTTTGAGTGCTCAGACTGTCTCAGGCAACAGAAACCTGCTGTGAGTAGCACAACTAGTGGGGTAAATGGAGAAGAAATCTCCTAAAATTATTGCAAAAATGTCAGTTACTACTTAATTTAGAATATATACTGCTAATGAGAATTACCTGGATAGGCTGTACGTATCACTAGAAAGTCCCTTGCATACCTCATGGTTAGTCTGACTATTTAAATTCCCCTCTGTCCCCTCCCTAGATAGCCCTCGACTGCCACTGCTGGCAGGACATCTGCCAGAGGAGGATGATAAGACAAAGAAGCCACCATAAATCACAGCTGCTAATTGCAAAGCCGTACGTATCTGTCCTTGCCCTTTTGTGCCTTTGCCTTCAATCCACGGCTTGCCCACCCAATCCATCTCCCTGTCAGTGCTGCTCTTTCGTGTCTCTCCGTGCTGCTCCCTTTCATGCTTTGAAGCACAGCCTCGACTTCATCATAATTAGCTTGACTCCTTGTGTCTCAGTTCTTGAGCACTCCTGGCCCCTTTGCCAGCTTGTTCACTCCTTTTATACTTCTCTTCTTCTTCCTTGACGATCACCACCCTCCTCACCTCCCTGCTTGTCCCTCTAAACAGACACACAGGATATGTTTTGCTGTTGCCATGTGTTGCCCTGAGTTTTGCAGTTCTTCGATGTTTTCATTTTCTGTAACAGCCATGCTTCTCAGACATAAAATAATTATGGTCTACTAGCCAGAAGGTCAGGAGTAGGATCCTTTTTTGCAGCCTTCGATCCCACTGTCAATGCACACACAAATGTGGATGAAGGTCTTACAGGGAGATGATCAGGCCCAGACACCAAAACCCTGTAAAACCAGTAAAAAAGGCTGTTTCTCACCATAGAAGCACTTCCTTGTCAGCATATGCTGCTCCCAGTGCTCAAGAGAAAAACCATGTCAGCTTCATTTTAATGTCAGGAAATATTCAGGAGGCAAAACTGCCAACTTTTGGGTCATCTCCTCATCCTTAAAATACTAGCTGGCCTCCAGATTTCCAGGAATGGGTATTTTACCAGCTAGAAGAGTGCTGGGAGATTATCAGAGGCCATAGGTTTACTTTCAAGTGATTTAGGAAAAATATCAGGAATAAATCCCATGGAGAGAAGGAAACCCCTTAGGGATTGCTAGGAGTTAGGTTAGTGCTTTCCTAGGTGGAAAAATAAATTGCTGGGCAAACCAAGAACTGACAGTCTCTGTGGCAGTGTTTGACTACCTGCAGAAAACTATCCTTGATATCTGTTGTCAGTGCTTTGTTCCAGCCTGAACTGCCTCCATCCAAGCAAAGTTGCTCCACAGGTTTCAAACACTGAAAAATTGTAGGGAAAACAGGGTTAAAATATTTCAGAGAACAAAGCAAACCACAAAAGTTTTTCTGTGAGCCAAATACCCTTATTTTTTACAGACGCTTCTGGACTGTGGGACCCCAGCGTTAGCAAATCTTGTTAACAATTTGCTTGAGCATTTTTGTGAGGCACCAGAAGAATGGGTTATGTGTCTTATTGATTTAGTGACAACTATCACTGCCAGAAATTGATGCTTTCATTAGAGAAAGCAGGTTAGCAATAGAGTTGTGAATGTCTGGCCAGCTCAGGAGATGGCAGGGTATGGATGGTTTCCCCTATTGAAATAAAACTTACAGGCCAGGTGTAATGCAGGAAGGCTCTGCTAATATCACAGGGCTGTAACACAGCTCTGGTTCACTGGATTAAAAAAATCCCATCATTGCTGAAACCCACCAAAGATTATGATTAATTTATCATCCCTCTGGGTAAGAGTGGTGAAAAACCTGATCAAGGCTAGTACTGGTTGCTGAATATCTGTCTTTGAAACCCTGGGAATAGGGTTCAGTTTCCCCACACTTGAAATCTTTGGCTGATGATGTCAAATATCTTGGATGGCGATTCCTAGAAAAATATGGGCAATGTGAGGCAGTGAAGGTTTCCTCATTGGAAAAAAGAGAATCAAAAAGGGACTTGGAGAATCACAGCAGGGTTGAGGTGGAAAGAGATCTCTGGAGGTCACTTGATCCTGTATTGTCTGTGAATTCTCGGTGGATGCATCCCTCTTCTGAGGTTGTTAATGGAGATGTTAATGGGACTGCACTGGCCCCATTGGTCAGTCACTGGCTGCATCACTTGCCTCCAGGTGGACTTTATGCCACCAACCACAACCCTCTGGACCCAGATGTTCTCCAGGTCACCATCCTCTCATCTAACCTGGACTTCGTCACCTGGTCCCTGAGGATGTCATGGGAGACAGTGTCTAAAGCCTCACTAAAGCTGAGGTAAAGAACTCCCACTATTCCCACCACATCCACCCAGTCATCTCCTTTGGGTTGGTTAAACACAATTTCCCCTTTGCCTTTCCCATTTTCTGCTGAAATAACAGCAGAGCCCAAGGATGTGGTATTTTAAGAAAACAATGAGATTAAGAGACAGACACTAAGTGTTCACAGCACTTCTGACAGAGATAAACTGCAGTATCAGTCTTTATCAGATGGAGAGCAGAGGCCCCGCACTTCAGGGGAGAGGCTTAATGATTTAATAGAGCTTTCCCACCTCTTGCTAGTGAGCTCCAGCCCTGCACACAGATATGTGAGCAGCCAGGGGAGGCAGTCCCAGTTGTAAATAAATCATTAGAAGCCCTCATTCGGGGTCTGAGCACTGAAGATGCTGCTTGGGCATATTTCGGGTTTCCCTGTGCCAGGTTATGTCCCGCATCTCCTGGAGGAGGGTGAATGTCTCTCTTTGTTCTTTCTACTGCCTCTGGGGCTACAGCCTGTGTTTTGCTTGGTGTTTCAGGCCTTTTCATAGGCACTTAAGTCTTCATGTGAGCATACAGTGATCGTGCACAAGGTGGGAGGGGGGATTAAAAGAAATTTCTAGATTCTGCTTCCTCTCTTTCTTTTTTTGTCTGCCTCCCTTTCCACCTTGGCTTTCTGTTTCCCAATGGAGCTGCTCAACATTACCCTACCAAGCAAGCACAGTTTGGCTCTGCAGGTTGTCCTTCATCTGTAGCCTCCACTCCAACATTTGATGAGGTGGAAACCTCTAACCTTCAATGAGATGGGAAAGGAAGAAAGAAGAGAAACTTCCATGTGGCTTCTTATGACACAGCATCTACCATGTTTGCTGGGGAACAGGGTCTTACGTCTCTGGCATCCTCACTGGCTCCCTTACTGAGGAGGAATGTCCTCTGCAAGCTTCCTCTTCCTACACAATATGTATCCAGAGGCTTTGGCCACTGAAGGCTAATGTTTAAGTACTTGGGAGAGAGGAAAAGTCCTGAAAATGCCATAAAACCTGCAAATATCCTTATTGCAGCCACCGGAAAGAGGATTTTTTTGAAGTACAATGGCAGCAAATAGTTCAAAGACGGAAAACAAAGATGCCATTTCAGTGACCCCCTAAGAAATCTTCCTCCTTGCTATGCTTTTCTGATTTTTTTTAGCATCCCACTTAGACCACCATACTGATCACAAAATTAAATTGCTTCTCCAAAATCAAGATGTCTACACTAAGTAACAGCCAAGGAAGCTCTAGTCCCAAATCGCACATAAGAAGCTCTGGCACCCACAAATTTCACAGGATTTTTGGGTGCTCACCACCTCCAAGGCAGGATGTGTCCTCAAATGACTGAACTGAGAAGAAGAAAAAAGAAAAAAAGCCCTCTCAAAAGTAAAACATGCTTCTGATGCAAAATTAGCATTTGGCAGAGAAGTGACTCATGGTGACTGAGGGCTTCGTGCAGCCCTCCTCTGAAGAATCCAGGATCTTTTTCTAGCCTGTGATTCACCAGAAAATGGTAGATGAGCACATCTTGACCTAAGCAAAAACTGAGGGTGTTAGAGAAGAAGATGAGCGGCTCTGCTCTGCTCTCTGAAATGACAGTGCTGGCAGTGCTGTGATGCCAGGAAGAGGGAAGACAGCATTTCCAGGGGTGGGTTAAAAGGCAGAAAGCCTCATTTACAATGGCTTCTAAGTCTTTGGGAAGCCTGACTATGAACTAACAGTGGATTCCACTGAACGCAGAGCAGGATCCTGTGTGGGAAGGGGACATATCAGCTCTTTGGAGGGCCTGGTGCCTTTTATTTATTGCAGGACCTCATGCTTTGGCACATTATCCAGATGCTTTTGTGACCCATAGCCCCTCCCAGAGTACAAAAATCCCATCTTCAGGCTCTCCACAAAAACCCTTCAGACTCCTTTGAGCAGAATCTTTGGGAGTGGGGATCAGGAAAGCACCTGAGCATGACCCTAAACCCCCCCTCTACACTTACACTTCTGGCACAGTCTCACATCAGTGGCATTGGGTGTAGTAGAGACAGAATTTTAAGAACAGACCACATGAATTGCAGTTTTACCACCTAAATTCCTACAGGACAGAAGGAAGGAGACATCTATATGTTTATTAAGTGGAGGACATATATAATCAATTTGGGTTAGGGTCTGGCTGCATGATGTGGGGCAAGCATTGTACCTCCTGCTCCGCAATGTTCTGGCAAAACCTTTCTGACCAAGGCAGGGCACAGCGTGGAGCCAACAGGCATATCTGGCTGTCCAAACACTACACTGATGCCCCAGATGCTCTCTTGCTTTTTGCCAGGGCCCCGGCTGTCCAGGCAGGGAGAGGAAATGAAATACATTTTGCTTATGGTTGGATTAGCTAGGTTTCCTGATGGCTAAGGTGAAAACACCAGCCCTTCTTCTACTCCTTGTTTCACAATTATGACCCTTGTCATACTTCATTTCTACATCTCCTTTAATTATTTTTTAATCCAGATGACTCCCCAGAGCAATATCCCTGAATCAAACAGTCTGTTATCCCGTAGCACAGAGAAATAAATGTTGACGATCTTTTTTCTTCACATCAAGTAGAATTAAGTGCCAGCTTTTGTCATGACTACAAAATATTTCTCGGCAGAGGATTCCCTTTGGATAAATGCTCATCACAAAATAGCACCTTCCCAAGCACCACTCATTAAATTATCCCCCTGGTCAAAATATCCAGGACTTTCTTACTGCAAAACCACCATGACACTGATGTCATAGTTTAACCTGAGCTCATCTTAAACAATCCAACTCAGGTTTTGTGGGAGGTGTAGCCACGACTACAGGGTAAACACTACAAGTGGTGGATCAGGCTGAGCTCTGTTGGATGGCAGCATCATGCTAGAGCACTTGAAGGATGCCTGGCGAGTGGCTGGGTATGTCATCCCCCATGGCTCCAGACATCCAGGTCCTTTTTTGCCACTTGTGTTGTGAATGCAGGCAAGGGCAAGTGACTTCAGACTTTTGTGCTTCCCTCCTTTGGGCTTGAAAGGAAGGTGAAAATTGCTTCACTGTTGCTGAAGGGGATCCGAGCAGGGGCCCTTTTCACAAGGATGCTTTGCTGTAGGATCATCCACCTGCCCTAAGGTACTTGCTGAACCTTTTTGTGGAGCAGCACAAGCGATATTGGGCCAGCCACGCAGACCTGAGCACAAAACATTGCCTTAGTGAGGCTGCGCCTTGAGCAACAAAGACAGGCAAAAAAGAAAAGGAGGAAAATTCAAATCCTGCCATTGCTTTCATGGTAATCAGCATGGCATTATGCAGAATGATTTGTAATTTTATACTGACAGCTATTATCTTCTGGCAGCCGCCATGACTTAAACAGATGTCTGATGTTGCAAGGGGCTGGGGGTTTTGTGCCTTTGACAAGAACCTCAGCTCAATAAGGAGAGGGAGATGCTGCTCTGCAGTCCTTGTTTCAATTCTGGTGTATGGATCATGGACTCCTTCCTTGAGGTGCCTGTGGTAGAGCTGTGATGTCAGCCTCATTTGAAATGCCTTTTGCAGAGCAAGAGAAGAAACACAACCCATGGACTTTGCTTGTAGCATCCTCCTTTTCCTTGGGTGGAGAAGGGTCTGAAGTGAGAGGAGATGTAGGGATAAACCCTACAGCTTGACCCATCATGAGAAATTTTGAATATGAATAAGTAATGTCAAAGTAATATCCAAGCTCTTACTTTGACAAAAACTTTTATTTTTTAATGCCTTCTAGATGGGCAAAGCAGGCAGCAAGTAATAAGTGATTAAGTCACTCTTCAGCTGTACAGGTTCACAGGAAATCATCTAATCTTCCTTACAATTCACAAAACAAGGGAAGCAGGAAAGCAAGAAGCATGATAAAATACAGAGAATGAGAAATACCCTTTTTTGCCTTAAATTTGTTTGTCTTTCCAACTGAATTTCTCAGAAATCCAAATCCAGTGACTGGGAGAGCTTCAGTCTCATGAGTTTTCAGGTCCTGGACACTGCATAGGATCACACACAAAATGGGATGAGGCTCCAGAGCGGGAATACTCCAGTTCAGGTTCATTCATAATATTAATATTTCTCTTGCCATCAGGTCTTGTTCATTCAAGATGCCTGGGTAGCTCAGGCTCTCTCACCAACCACAAGAATACCCTGTCAATCCACAGGGATTTCCTAAAGTGCTATTTTTAGAAAAAATTTATAATTTTGAATCAATAAAAACTGCTTAGGTCAGAGTTCTATCTGTGTCAAGTCTGGCTGGTTTTCAATCAATCTCTTCATTAAATTTTCATGTTTTGATAGAAAATTAGAAAAAAGGAGGATTTTTTATTTTGTAGGGAAAAATTTTTCCTTTCAAGCAAGCCAACTATAATTTGTCCAAAGCTGATCCATGCTTACCAAATATCTTTGGCTTCTGTGATTATTTTTAGTTTTTGTCTGGCTAATTTTGATGGTTTATTTAAGGTGTTGTTGGCACGAGTGAGAGATTTTTGGGAACTTTTTAAAAGCTTTTAAGTTTTTTTGCTTTTATTCTGGAAGCTTTTGTGTGCCCGACAGCTGACAAGCTGTTTCCAGCTCTAGTGGCTTGTCCAATAAAATATACTAATGTTCCCTACAGCCTTGATACATTTCTGTGATGTTCAGAAAAATAAAGGGCTGCCATTCCCACCTCAAAGCCTCTCACCAAGTATTCTGCCTGATATGTAAAAACCCCAATGTCCTGAGGCATTTGTAATTTAAAGTTGAGGTTATATAATGCACCATCCCCTTCAATCCCGATCAGGACAGATGCAAGGTCATTTCCCTGGTAACTTCAGGAGACTTTGGCACAAACCCATGGCTTCTTTTTTTTATAATTAGAAGCCACTTTTGAAAATCTTGCCTGATACCACCAAAAGTTCCTCAACACAAAGAGAGATGGTTTTCAACATTTTTTCCTTGCAATGCTTTTTTTTCCCCAGGGGTTCCTTTTTTAGGGTGAGGACGTGCTGGCATGTCTTTTGAGATGTTACATGTTATGAGATCCAGAGGGAGGTGGCCCGGTGGTCCCAGTCCTCCCAGGTGGCTCTGGCACATTTGTCTGGGATTTTGGACGCAGTGGCCCCTTCTGTCTGCAGGCATGTGAACCTTGGCAATTGATAGATCAACATCAAACCAATCCCATCCAGGTAAAGCCATTTTTACTTATTTCAAAGATGTTTCTGCTCTCCTCAGCTGCTGACAGTGGGCACAGCTCTATAGCTTCTTCCTTCCCCTCCTCCCCAAGCCCTGGTTGGGCCCTGGGGTCCTTTAATGTTTGAGATCTTCCTTTTAACCTCAGATTTAGCCTTGAGAAGAGTAAACTCTGTGCAGCCTGGCTGGAGCCTGCCAGGAGCTACTCCCCAATAAACATCTTGTCCTTTGTTTTGCCCAGGAATGTTATCTAGGTCATTGTTTTACCCTTCCTGCTCAGTCCCACTCAAGGTGACTGAAACCACATAGAAACCATAAAATGGGGAGCTCTCAGTTTTCAAGGGTCCGTCTTCACCCACTCTTTGGATACTCACCTCACGTTCTCCATCCTAATTCCAACCACACTGAGAGCCTGTGAGATTACTCGCTTCCTTGTGGCAATGTGTCACCGATCTCCCTGTGGGTAGGATTTGCTGGGGTGGCTCTGCACAGAGGGCATGGCCAGATCCTGCTATGGCAGCTGGTGGGCACTGGGGTGTCTCTCATACACCTGCCTCTGTAAGAAATCAAACCCCTAAGGCTCAGCTCTGTAACAGTGAGCGGGTCTGCATAAAAAAATAAATAAATTAAAAATTCGAAGAGTTGACTTTTATTTCCCCACTCAGCTCTGTGTTTACCTCTGAACATCAGCACTCACGGCAGGACTGTGTTTCCCTGTAACACACACACCCCTTAGCTAATTACACTTAATTGCTGGTGTTGGTGGCTCAGACGTCTGCCAGGCTCCACCGTGATTGCGGCGGCAGCGCTCAGGAGCCGAGCAAGTCCAACACGTGTGGTCCAAGCTGCATCCCGAGGATGCCCAGTGCCACTCGCAGCCCCTCCCTGCTCCCTTAGCAGCTCCGGGAAAATCAGAAAGGCCCATGGTCTGTTAACGTAGGATGCAGAGCTCTGCCCCAGCCTGCAGGCCAGGAGTTATCTGTGAAGTGGGAACAGCCCCTTTCATCTCAGCAAATTAACTCCGAAGGATAAAGATGGTGACGGAGCCGACAGCAGCTGAGTTTATCACAGCTTTCAATTTAGAAGAAACAACCCGCTAATGTGTGCTCTGAGCAGATGGGTGTCACACAAGCCAGGGTTTTAGGAGGCATTCCCGATTTTTCCAGACTTCTCTTCTTAAGGCCTTCCTATTGCCTTTTCTTAGCTTCAGGGAGATCAGCAGGGGCCAAAGTGGAATGGTGGTGGAGCAGCAGCCAAGGAGGGGTAGGAAGGACTGGCTGGAAACCCTCTGACCCAGGATGGGGAGCACTGAGGCTGGAGTAACTTCTGCCCCGTGGGGATCTGCAACAGACAACCCTCACCCATGAGGGTGGGATTTGCACCTGGAGCCATTGTTCCTGTGCTCACACTGCTTTGCTTTTCTCACCTGGAAGGCACCCTTCTGAAGGGAAGGACCTCACAGAGCCTTATGAAGGCAGTAGCCTGGCCCCAGCACATAACTGAGATGCCAGATTTGCAACAGTCTCTCAAACATTTTGTTTCTTGTTCAAATGGAGTATAAAGAGAATAGCTATTTTTCTGTCTTGTTTTTGAAGCCCTTTGCTTGTTCTTACATTAGTTTCTGAAATGTCCAACCCTGCAGGAAGGTTAACAAGGGCTTGGTGTTCTGTCCCTAAGTATGATTCAGTGTGAGTGGGCACAGGATAACTCATAGCCTGCCTGCCTGCTCACTTAAGGATCTGCTGTTTGCATAGCACCAGGAACTGGGCTTTTTTGCCAAATAATCCTTCATTCCTGAAATCCTCTACACCAGCACTCTGAAATATCAAAAGACAAACACTAATTTCAGTGATTCCCTAAGCCACACTCACAGAGCTTGTTCACAGTGTTTATCTGTATCATTTCAGCCAAAAATTGTTGTAATATTTCTTGGTAATTATTTGAAAAAGCCATTGCAATGTGCCATCTGCCCCTCCACACAATGTGCCTGTCCCCTTCTTTTACTGGTAGCTGCAGGAACCAGATGCCAAGGTGAGGAGGATAATTCCCCTATGGCAAGGAACATCT
Source organism: Atrichornis clamosus (assembly GCA_013400975.1). NCBI lineage: Eukaryota > Metazoa > Chordata > Aves > Passeriformes > Menuridae > Atrichornis > Atrichornis clamosus. Next base: position 30,782 of record WBMZ01015464.1, read on the forward strand.
GGCTCTTTGGCAAACTCAAAAGACCATGGTGTTAACCAACCTCTCTGGCGTTGATTTTGGTTCTACAGTGAGGTTGTACATGAGCTGGCACTAAAATCTTGCTCTTCCAGGCACCCTCTGTCTTCAGATGACTTTTGAATGTAGAAAATTGGTTGCTTTGCCCAAAAGACCTGGTTTCTTGAAAGCTTCTCAGCTTATCTATGCTGTCCTTGTTTCTCAGCTGAACTCTTTGCTAGCCTCAGACCTAACCACACTTCTGCTATTTACAGTGGCTTCTTTTTTCCTTGGAAAACGTTTATGCACTGACCTTTCCCCCACACACCTCACTCTTGCCTTCTGTTTGTCTCACCCAACTTCAAGGCGTTCTCTGAAAAATCTAAATAAGGAGTTTTGTCATCCTGAGTTGTCCCTGTAGTCAATGCCCCAGAAGACAGAAGAGGTCTTTCTCCCAGCAGGAATTACAGCTGGATGGTCTTCTATAGGTCTTTCTTTCCACTTGAATGACCATGGTCCTGTCTTGGACATCTGACTGGTTACCTTTGAGCTGACTTGTAATTCACTTGTGCTGTGATGACACCAGACATGATCTGTCCAGGCATCACACTGTTATGTCGGCTATGGGGCAGGGTGGGATTCTCCAGGTCCCAAACCAGAAGGATTTTGTGGACTCTGCTTTGGGGGTGCATTTATGGGTATAAAAGAGCCAACAGCCACATGAGGTGCAAAAGCAGTGAAGAAAGTAGCCTTTGACCAGCGTTATTTTTTTGGCTGGTGGAAAATATGCCTTCTGTCTTCTATCAAGTGCACTGAAATGACTCTATGTTGAATCAAAAAATTTCCTCCTTTTTTTTTTCTTAAATATCCAACTTTTTTTCATATAATAATATTTGCTATAGTAGAATTATTGTGGTAGAGCTAATCTACAGTGGCTTGAAGAGTTTTGCAAAAATATGGGGTTTTATATTAGACAAACATGGAGATTTTGGTTAGTCTGAGGTAGCAGCAAATGAGGCAGAAATAAAAAACTTGGAAGGTTAAAAGACTGCTCTCTCTGTTTGGTTTGCTACTTATGTAGGAAGCATTCTTGATTTTATAAGAAACTTGCTTTACACGCCTTCTTAGACTGATGTTGTGCTTTGCCAGGACCTGAAATGTAAAAATTAAAAATAATGGACTGCCCTGCATCAATTATGAGACATTTACACCTTGAAAGCATGTTCTTTCTGTTATTAATCGTCCTTTTACCAGTATGGATTATGAAAAACGGGCTGCTTTGAAAACAGTCTTCCCCAGAATGTTGATGGAAGGAGGGATGATGGACTTGGTTTGAGTTCTGCGTCTTGTTGCTCCTGGGGCACCTCTTGCCTGTTCCTTCTGCCTGCAGGACAGGAGAGGAGTTCAAGAGCACCACTGCCAGGCCAGAAGTCACGGCTTTCACTGGTTTCATCCCCAAACCCACTGAGATGTTCATGCAGAAGGGGCTTTCATTTCAGCAGCTCTAGCTGAGCAAACAGAGAGGGACCACCAGGTCCCTGTCACAGCCACGGGCAAAAGCCCCAGGAGACCAGGTTAGCTCAAAGCTAGCTCTGGAAGAGCTGCTCTTGCAAAATGGCCACGGGTTAAGTGTCTGAGTGGAAAAACTTTACTAAAAGGTGCATTGTGCTGCCTAAATATAACTACCACGTCTTTGTCCAAACCACATCCCTCCAGAGGGCTCCAGTATTTAAGCACATTTGGATCTAAGAGGAATCCTAATCAGGGAGACATTTTTCTTTGGCCGCAGATCTCTCTGAAGTCCCTGGGAAGCATCTGCAGAGGCGCTGGGAGCACTTGGCTGTCACCCATGCCTACACACTGCAGCAGAGAGCTGGCTCTTTGAGTGGTTTCCTTTAATTGGGGAGATGGCTCACATGCAGAGGAGCAAATTAAAATCCTGGGAGCCCGGCTATATAAAGAAGCTCACGGCTTCACAGACAAGGCTGGATGGACTGACACAGAACCGTGGGGTCCTTTAGTTTGGAACAGGACTGTAAGATCATCGAGTCCAACCATTACTGCAGCGCTGCCACGGCCACCACTAAACTAGGTCCCCAAGTGCCACATCTGCACGCCTTTTACATACCTCCAGGGATGGTGACTACACCAATTCCCAGGGCAGCCTGTTCCAGTGCTTCCCTAGAACCTTCTCCAGACCCTTCCCCAGCTTTATTGCCCTTCTCTCGACACGCTTCAGCACCTCAGTGTTTTTCTTGTAGTGAGGAGCCCAAAACTGAACACAGGATTTGAGGTGCAGTCTCACTAGTGCCGCACAAGAGGGACAAGCACTGCTCTGGTCCTGCTAGCCACACTATTTCTGTGAGCAGGAGGTTTCACTTGTCATCCCATCCTCTGCCCTGCAGCAAAAGCTCCCCTCCTAACACTGTGTTTGCCTTTTCAAGAGTGTTTGCCTGGAGGGAAGAGGCTCCCCAAAATATGGTGTCTTACCACAGGCTGTCCCAGCACACCCTGAGGACACCACGACCTGCCACACTGAGCCTCCAAACGCACTGCTCATCTGTCTCCCCCATCAGCAGGATTCCTGCATCTTCCCCTCAAGCAGATGGGTGGGAGTTTGGATGGGAAGGGTCAAGGTCCAGTTGAATCCAACAGGTCCTGTTCCTCCTCCACCCTCAACCTGCCAGGGCTGTCCCTTGTGGAGCTCAGCTTTGCTCCTTCCATGACAGCAGACATTTCAAACATTGTTTTTTAAAAATTGAAATAAAATTGTCCCAAAACTTTTCCACTCCCCAAAGCTCCTCTTTTTCTTTCTCCCACTTTCTGTCTTTAAATTTAAGATGGTGCTGGTCACCTTTGCTCCAAAAATACACAAAGCTGCTGCATAACTATTTTCCAAATAATTAATCTTTCCAGTGGAATAACTTAAAGCCTCACGTTTCCTGTTATGTTACACAGCTGCAATTTGTAACAAGAGATCCCGCGCTGAGCTACGTGGGCAGAGGGCCAAGGACATGGCGCTTTACCTACACAAGAGCCCTACATAAATAATCCTTCCCTGCATGTTAAACAGTTAGGTACTGTTCAGTTCAAGAAAAAAAGGAGAGGGAAAACAAAAGCCTTTCTTTTGGTTGTCATTTCACAGTTTGGAGTTACATTTTCAGTGGTAATCTCTTTTGCTTTGTAAGCTTTGGGAGTTGGGAATGCCCCCTTCTCAGCTTCCAGGGACACACGTGCTCAGTTCTACTACCAATAGTTGTTCTATTGATTAATTCATATTTCAAACAAATATGTTGTCTGCCATAAAGCTTACAGTCTCCTGTATAACTGGGATCTCGGGATATGCCAAGTATAAGTGTAGTAATCCTTATTTCTCCACCCAAAACCAGGCTTGGGTGTAAATCATGGGAGATGGCCAGGAGATAAGGGATGTCACTGGCTGGGACAAACCTTGGAGGGCCACTGGAGCCAGGCATAAATCAGAGCCACCCTGAGACAGCAAGAAAGGATGCCAGGAGCTGCACTGGTCCCCTGCCAGCTGCAGCATGGGGACAGCCCTGAGATGATATAAACCCTCCTTTGGCAAACCTTCATCCCTCCTCTGCCTGGCACAATGGCACAGCTCCATCAGGCTGGAGTGTGGAGGGTCTGGCCTCCCAAAATCACAGGGTCTCTCTTGTAATATGTGTTTTACATATCCAGAATAACAGCATCATATATACTGTGGGGAGAATTCAGGGTTTAGCTGAATAGTAGCAGTGTTTATAGGTGTTCTAAATCATCATCAGAATCATGCATACTGCTATTATACATTCAGGATAGCACTGAAAAGGACTGGGATATGGCACAAATCTGTTGTAAATTGTTGTCTTTTCGAGGGAAAGGATTTCAAAGGCTTACACCCCGAGGCTTTTGTTCAGCAAAAAGGTGCATAGTGTGCATGCTCATTGGTCAAAACTCCCAAGTTCATCCCTAAAAATACAGCCAGGAGCTTGGCAGAAGTTTGCTGTGGGATGGGAAGGTCTAAAAGCACTTAAACCAGTTCAGCACCTAATCCCCTGCACTGTTAGTAGGATTTTAGGCATCTATTTCACTTCCAGACCCCTAAATACACTCCAAACATCTAACCTGTGGTTCGTGGGACTAATGTGAGGAAGGTGGGATGGAGTAGAGGATGTGTCCCTTGCAAGAGCTAGTTCTGCTGCTTGCCTCCTCTTTTTGGTGAGGAGAGGAGGATCTGAGCACACTCCATAAAAATCACAGTTCACTCAGCCCAGGCTGAGGCAATGAGCCTGGAAAGATTACTTCCAGCACCTCTCAAATTCGAAGAATATTCCTATCTGGTTTGGGGGAGGTGGTACCATGAGAACTCCAGGTGATGGAGTGGTCTTGCTGGGAGGAGGGAGTGAGGAGACTGCAGGCTGTGCTTTCCCCTTGGCCCTACCCATGGCTTGTGCTCACACGGATGGGATTTGCCCCAGGTGATGGAGAAGCACCTGGTGCCCACGTCAGGATCGGTCCCAGCTGGTCAGGCGTGCTGCCCTGGTCACATCAGCTGCAATGTGCAGGAGTAACCCTTCAACAGGGAAACAATTTGAGATTAGGCAAACAGGAGAACAGCTTACAAAAGGCATTAAAATTAGCTTGTTTCATGCTTAAAATAACCCCATTACCTCAATATCCTGAATGAATTAGGCCAAATTTCCCATGCACACACTCACACACACAAAATCTCCCTTTGGGCTACTTAACAACAGTGAGAAATTTCAGAAGAAGAAGCTCCTGAAAAGAGGGAATTTGAAACAAAAGTGTCCTTTGGAACAAAACTACAAAGTGTGTATCATCATGCTTTGATATTTAGAATAGCAATTGTTCTCCTTATTGTGAAATATATTTCTTTTGTACCAGCAAATTCTTGAAAAAAGCTTAATCTTGTACACATTGTGCATTAGGAAACTTCTCAAATTAAGGCCTCTTTGAGACACTGATCAATGCAGTGGTGAGGAAGGCCAAGAGAAAAAAAAAGCTGCTCAGAGAGGGAAAATTATTTCCTTCCTGCCAGAGAGGGCTGTTTATTGTAAGCAAGGATGGGGAAGCTTATGCTGCATTGTGAGAAATGATGTTTGTGACTTCACTTTTCCTATTTAAGGCCAGAGCTGGGCGTTTGCACCCAGGTAAAGTGCCTGTAAAGGTAATTGTGCTTCAAGAGTGTTAAATGCTCTCCTCGCACATGGGTGCTCTTCAAACTCCACACATCCATCAGAGCTTTAAAACCTCTTAGTGAACTCTTCTATTTCAAAGCACAGAATAAAACGCTGCACTCAATGAAATCCTTGCCTTTTCCTCATGTTTGCTCTTAGGTTCTTCTCCACATGTAACTAAACCATGAGTTCACTTTTTTAATCAGAGTGATCCAAAAGACTGGGTGTCACCTGGAAATGACTTTGTGCCAACACAACTCTTACTAGACATTGGGGAATCCCTACCAGCAAATTGCCCCAACCCTGGAAAAACTTCTATCAGTTCTTGCATGGAAGAGGCACAAATCCAGGATCAATTTGGATATACTTCTTCCACTACTTGCAGAAATTCATAGTTTGGATAGCTTCTCTCAAGTTTGAAGCAATGTGTGGCAAATCTTGGAGAAGAAATGGAAAGAATGGGATGGGAGATCATATATGGATAGGGATAGGGAAAGAAACGTACCAGGAAAGGTGATGAATTGGTGAAAAGCAAAAGCAAGCAACCCAAAAAGTAAATAAACTTACAGAAATGTGGAGAAGTTCCAGTAAAAGGGGAAAGAGAAACAATTTGGGAATGTCAGGCAGCAATGTGAAGAGTATATTTAGTTAAGCCACTGACACTAGTGGGAAAAGTGACAATTGCAGGGTTTAGGTCTTAATCCAACAAGGGAATTTCAGCATGGGCTTATTTTTAGACATATGAGTAAGCCTCATTATTTCAGTTCAGAAAGGTAGATCCCAGCTTGTATCAAACCTTTGTGCCAGTTTGACCTCACTGTAAGGAAAAAAAGTTGTTAACCCCTTTTAAGTCACATTTTATTTTTCCCTCTGAAAAAATACACATATACATATACAAATTTATTCAGGTTAATAAGGACATGGAGGTGGTTGCTGTGAGATGGGGAAACAGGGTTTGAGGTTTCCTGTGGACTGAGACTGGCCTGCCTGGGAGGCTGCTCCTCCTCTGGTTGTGTTTTGCTGAGAGCAGGCAGAGCTGGAGACCAAAGCAGAAAGGTGGAGACACTTCTGGCATGATGGAGTGAGCAGCAGGACCCAAGACATCACATCCTCAGGAACAGGACTTGTCTGGCACAGAGATAACAGGTCACAACTATCTCCAGCCCAGGCTCTTGCAACCTGTACAGAACTAGGCTTGGGTGCAACAGAAGAGCACATCTGAGGGTGAGCCTGGCTAGAACATTCAGAGCACAATTTATTATATTTGCATTTTAGATGAGATAGTATTGTTATAGTAATTTATTGATTGTTTCCAAGTCCACTGTCTCCTCTTAAAAGTCAGACTAGACAGAAGTTTCACATCAAGTATTTTATTCACTGGACTTTAGGGTGGGTTTTTTGGAAGAGGAGGCAGGATTACTAGTTTTTTTCTGCATCCATCCTTTCAAAATGCTCTCAAAAACAAGTGTTTTGAAGCTTAAACCTTTCAGACACTGGGAAAACAGTGATGCTTGGGGTCACTCAACTTCAAGTGAGCTGTTCCTATGTGGAGATGGTCCTACTGTCTCTCAGTGACTTTTTATCACTTTCTGCAAGCACTGCAGTCTCCCCTGACACAGCAAAGCCCACCATGGGCTGTTTCTTAAGTGCCAGTGACCTCCATTGATACCAGAGAGGTTAACCACCACCCTCATCATCCCTTCTTTGTGCTGGGTTTTGCACTGGCTATTTAAATATCCGTGGAAAACTGTGTCTCCTCCTGCAGAGGCTGCACTTAGCCAACTCCATGCTGGCTTCAACATCTTCAGGGAATTTAGGAAATTAGGGTGCCTGAAGGGGTCTCCAGTAGCTGCATGCGATGTGATGTCACAGAGAGATGGTTCTTCCACTGGACACCGATGTGCCACTGGTGGACCCCACGGAGAGCCCCAAATCTGGGAGAAATTAGCACCTTCCTTGAAAAGGAGCGTATCCCAAGGCACTGGCTCATCAGAAAGCCCTGCCTGTGTCAGTCTGGCATCTTCTTGCTTACCAGGTTGATTTTTAGCAAATAGACCCATATAAAAAGAATTTGTGAGCAGGTTACTCTGCTTCTTTCCATTAGATTGATGTGAGAAACTTCAACAATGTCCCATAATTAAAATTTTCTTTTTGAAGAGGGTTGAACACAGTGGGATTTGGCCAGTCTGTCCTCATCCTTTTATCAGTGACATCATGGGTCACTGAAATTCAGGAAATTATGAAAAGATAAGGAGAACTCCATTAACTGTGCTCCTACAAATATACATCAAATTGCATCCAAGTTTGCCAAACCTTCAAAGAAGGACTTAAGCAATACAAAACAGATGGAGAAATGACTGATTTGAAGCAGGTCAGATGCTCAGAAAATATAGCAGTGTTGCAAAAAAGAAAAAAAAAAAAAAGGAAAATAACTGGAGTCTCATTTTAATTAGTTTAAGGACTAATTCCCCATGTTTATGTAAGCATTTTATACTGCCTTAGATACAAGTTCTTTGGAAGAAGTGCTTTAGCATAGCTTGCTGCTGTGGGGCTGAGAGCAGGAGCTCAGAAAAGCAGGTGCCAGGTCCTCCATCACCCCAGTCCTGAAACCTGGATTAGATGGCAATGGTTTAAAAAGACCAGGCGGGAGCAGCAGCCTTATTTACAGGAGGGTTCTCTCCAGTGGTGTGGAGTGATGGTGACAGGGATGGGAAATTTGGGCTAGAAATGCTCACCAGCATCCCTCAGACTCTGCCTTTAGTCAGCTTTGAGAGCAACATTTAAACCTGCGGAGAAGGGATCACTAAGTGGTGGCACTGAACCAGCTGTGCAACTTGCCGAACTCGTCTTCTTCCTCCTCTGACCTTTACCGTGGGGAGAGGAGGAGTGAGGTGGGGGAGCAAACAGCACAGCAGGACTTCAGAAATCGCCCCAACCTCCAAGTCACGTGGAGACACAAACCTTGGACACCCATTTGTTATAGTAAGAAGCATTTATTGGTGCCAACCGAGCAGTCTCAAGAGCAAGAACTAGAACACACTTTGCAACACTCGGGCGAGACAAGGCAGCTTGCAGGGATGCGTGGATCATTTCCCCTCCTTTCTCCCCGAGCCTGACTGCGGCAGACAGCGTTCAACCCCCTCTGCACCTCCCGGCCTCCCTCTCCCAGCTCCATCCCTGCCAAGCCCAGCTGCTCGGCTCGGGGTGCCGCCGCAGCTCCCGCTCCCGCTGGCACGGCTGCTGCCGAGCGGGGCCGGGGAGGGCCGTAGTGACGCACCCGATTGGTATTAGAAGACTTCACTGGCTATTTATAGGCCCCCACCGACCGCAAAAAGCTCTTGGCCTCGCTTTTTCTCCCTCCCTCCCTCCATCTCACTCACTGGCTTTAGCTCTGCACAGGAGGGGGAGCGAAAGAAATGCTGTCAATAAACCAGCGAGTCCCAGCGCGACATTCCCAAGCACAGCAAAATTTCTGCCCCTCCACTAGCGGATTCAGTCTGAACAAATTATTTCCAGCATGCCGGCTTTTCACTCTGGTGTTCTTTCCTCCTTTTCAGCTTGGATTTCTTTCCCGTTTTGCTTTTTTTCCTTTTCCCTCTCTGTCTGCGCAGTTTCACTTTCCAGTTCCTGGCATTGGCTTGGCTGCTGCTCAGCAGGGCTGGATACAGACCAGAGAGGGGGAGACCTCTCTATTGAGCTTGGCAGATTTCCCCAGTTCCTGCCGGGCACTTCCCTGTGTGTCTCTACCCAATACCCAGGCTTGGCCCACGACATCGGATGCTCTCCTGACTGCAGGGCCAGGCGGCAGCTCCCACGTTCACTCTCTGAAGGACAGACCCAAGGTCCAGCACCCTTTGTCACCCACGTCTCTCCAGCCCCCGCCCTGTTCCCGTGCTGGTGGATGAGTCAGTGAGGACTAAGCAGAGCCGTGGTTGGAAATTGTACTCATGAGCAGACCCTGGGTGCTCCTTCGGCGTGGCTAACCACAGAAAGAAGGTTTAAAGTGCTGTGGCAGAAGCACAGTCTGCTTCAGTTTGGGACAGAGGCAGCATTTGGAAATGTGGCTAAAAAATTCAGTACACCTGGATACGGGCAGTGAGGTAAAAGCAATGCTTAGAGTCCACAGCTAAGGCACTGATGGAGAAGTAAGGCCGTTTATAATCACTTCAGTGAAGTGAAAAATAGAGGTCACTGGAGGTGCACATCCATTCTTTTTTTAACAAAACAATGCTGGTTTTCACAATATTTATTGTCAGAATTTCTAACAGAAACACTCCCATCTGCGTGCAGGCCCTCAGGTTTACAACAGAGGTAAGAGAGGACGACTGTGGGAATAAAATCTGTAGCAAGCCATTTTCCTTCTGCTTTCTCACTGAATTAACCATTGCCCTACCTGTGAGGCTCCATTCCTTGCAGCTCCATCAGCACTGCAGGGTTAAAGCAATCAAGGGGTGTCTTCTTGTCTTATCCTTAAGTAAATCACTTCACCTCTGTTTTTGTATGGCACCCTGCTCCATGGTTATCTCTGCGGACTTGCAGGTTCCGGGGCTGTCTCCTGCTGCAGGGGGATGTACAGCACCAACCACTGGCACATCCCCAGGAGGCTGCGGTTTGAAGCAATGCTGGCAGAAAAATAACAGGGCCAGGGTCTTTCTCCTCAGACAGGAATAGCACACCCAGCTGTAAAAGGGCTAGTCCCAAAGCTAAGGCATTATGCCTTTTTAAGTTATTATTATTTATAGTATTTACCATGTCCAGTTCTGCCCTTCTCAGTACAAGGGATATGGAGCTCCTGGTCCAGCTTCTGGTCCAGCGGAAGCAAAGTTGATCAAGGGACTGGAGCATCTCCCTTATGAGGAAAGGCTGAGGGAGCTGGGCCTGTTCAGCCTTGAGAAGAGATGACTGAGAGGGGAGCTCATCAGTGTCTGTCAGTGTCTGCAGGGATGGGTTAGAGGATGGGCCAGGGTCTGCTCTGTGGTGCCAAGCAAGAGGACAAGAGGCAATGTGCAGAAACTGATGTACAGGAAGTTCCACCTGAATATGAGGAAGAACTTTCTTACTGTTTTACTGTGCAGTGACTGCACATGGAACAAATTGCCCAGAGGTGTGGAGATATCTCCCTCACTGGAGATATTCCAGAAGTGAGTGGACACACTCCTGTGCTGTGTGCTCTAGGATGACCCTGAGCAGTTCACCCACTGTGGTCCCCACCAACCCAGCTCATTCTGTGACTGTGTAGCTCATCAAAACAAAGATACAGATAATTCAAGAACTGTATTTGAACTTGGGAATGGGGCTTAACATTTGGCCACAGAACTAAGAGCATTTTACATATTCTTGACAAGCTGGCCCCTTTGCAACTTTTGGACCACATTTTTAAAGTCCAGTGTGAATGAGGCTCTTGCTAAAGGCATCTTCCTGGGAGCTGTGGGCTGTGAGGGACTGGGTCAAACAAAAAAATTATTACTTCTATGCAGCTGCTTTAGAGGCTTCACAGAATTGTTTGCTGTGTCTGCCAGAGTGAGCGGGCTGCCAATGGTCAAAACCAAGCTGATGGAAAGGGGATAGAAGTGTCCTGGCAAAGGGGAAGCACCCCTTCTCATCTGACCATGCTAGAGGGTGCATGGTGTGATACTGAAGAGCCATGTGCCCCCTTGATCTCTCTCCTCACACTACTTCTCTGCAGAGCTGAAAGCCCACAGACCCTTTTTCAGAGGCAAATCAGTGCCTAGGGATTCTTCTTGGATTACCTCCTGCACACACAGATTTCCCTCGGCACGCTGAGCACTGTGCCACAACTGACAGCCGGGACACTTGAGTTTTGCATCCTTCTCAACTTGGAGATTCTCCAGCCCTGCCTTGAGAAGTGCACAGTCACCCTGGAAATGTGGGATAAGTCAGTAAAATTTCAGAATGCCTCTGGGAGGCTGTTTAGAAGCAGATCAGAATCAACAGACTGCACAGGAAAATTTTGATTTATTCCCCAGTTCCTACTTCAGTTTTGGAGAGGCACATTCATAAACCATAAAAGCAAATTATCCCTCCACCAACAAAGATACAGCCTTGACCTTTCTGCAGTATAATTAATATGTAAAAGCACTTTTGCCATATGACTAAAATTGTTCATTTACACCCCATTTTCTGCCAGCACCAATGTATAAGGTGGCCATGACTCACAATAAACGTCTCCTACAATAAAATCTTGATTTTGAGGGACTTGCAACTTGAGCTAGACAAACACCTCATAAGATGTAACTTACTCTTGAATTCAGCATCCGTGTCCACAGGCAGCTTTGTTTCCTCCAATTTTTGTGTTTGAAATTTTCTCACCAGGTGTTTCCTAGAAATAAATCGTGTTCTCATGGACCACAAAAAAGCATCGCTGCTACAAGTACCTGACCCTTGACATTTGATAGAGAAATTGTGTTTGGTTCATTGCTATTATTTATGGTATTTTTGTCAGTTCTACAGTTGTGCCACTCCATTCCTAAGCAGGAAAAACCACACAGGCTCTGCTGCAGTCAGATGACAACTGGTAATGCTGAGGTGCTGCAGGTGGCACACCTGGCTGGGCAAGTTTGCACACAAGCAAGGCATTTAAGAGGCCCACATAAAAGTTCTGCTAATTTCTGTGATAAATGCAGGGGGGAAAAAACCCCCATATTTAAATTTCAGTTCAGACTTTGGACTTAGGAGTGAAGTGTTCAGTATTGTATTTTAATATAATAAACATCATGTGGTTTCTGGTAGTGGAATAATACAAGCAACTCAGTGTATTACGCATTCATGGATTAGGTTGGAAATATTTGCAAACCAGGCAATAAAGCTGAATGAGCTGAAGTATTTACAAGATATTAGTGAAGTAATTTGAGTTTTAAAATTACGTGAAAAGTTGGTGTTTGACAGTGCTGTGTGGGGACACGGACACTGAACAGCTGAAAGTGTCATAACCAACAGAAGCAACAGAGGCCAAGGTGAAGAGCAGCTTGCAAACGTGTATAAATGGTATGATTTAGGGATAAAACATTACAGATTTTTTTGCCTTTAGGTAAAGAAGGGTCTGCTTTCTTGCAACAAGAGCTCTGGATCTTCTCTCCTGGTCATTAGTGAAGCAAAGGGATTGGGAATGTGATGCTAAACTGCTGCAGAACACACATGAGCCTGCTTATGTGATGGTAGTAATGACTTTAAACTTAAATCTCAATCTTTCAAACTACACAATTATATTGTATGTCCTGTAATAAAACCAAAACTTTTCATACAACTATTTAGAAAGATGAATGCCATTTAAGAAAATAAGTATATTACACTGGTACACTTTTGTTCCCAGTTCTACTTAACAGTTGCCAACAGAGAAAGAAACAAAAGTACCTAAGATCTACATAAAATGTATAAAATGGCAATTATCTCTGTTTCAGCACACGGTATTGTTATTTCTTTGCTAAATGCAGATGGTCTCCAAGAATCTATAAACTCATTGCAGCTGGACAGTGTTTATAGGCCTATGGCAGAGGATGGTTTTCAAAGGAATTTAAATATTGCAGGGAGTGGTTTTATATTCCAGGGCCCCAAGTTTGCTTTGTGATAGCGATTTAGTTTCACTGTTGCTCAAGAAAGGAGCCCTCTGTTCAAGAGAAAAATGAAGAAGGTGTGATGTGAGCAAATAAAATGTTCTATTTTCCATCCCTAGCATAGCACAGAAGTAGAAATCAGCACGGCAGAAAAAGAGACAAGACTGGGTAAACAGCAGAGATGCATAGCCTGAACAAATCAGACACATACTGCTGGTTTGCACTCCCAGAACATAAATTAACCCCTGGTAAGATTACTGCGTTTTTGAGATAAAATTCTGCTTTCCATGAATACCATCTAAAATGGGCTTAAAAATCTTTCCATAAACACTTCTAGCCACTAATCTAATTGACGGAAATGTTTGCAAAAAGCAAACATAGATGAAGGAAATTCACTGCTTTTATTCACATAAAAGTATTTGCAGGTTTTTAAAGGTATTCCCCAAGGTCAATAACTAACTAAACAATCTTATTTTGTAAACAGCCATGGTGCAGTAAAAAAGCCAGGCTCTGAGGTCTTTGTGTGAAACTATCAACAGAATCATCTCAATTATGCTCAGAAGAACCAATATTTTAACCAATTGTTCCCTTCAACATGATATACACTTTCTGATGCTCTCTAGAAGATGTCATTGAAAGTGAAGTTTATGTCACCAGGGCACCTGCATGGGATCAAAGATTTCTGACTGCTTGGGATGTGCATGGATGTGAGCGGGGCGGGATCAGGCCCCTCTTGCCAGACTCTGATTTGATTCAGGCTCTGAAACTTCAAACCCATGAACTTCTGGGGAATTACTGCCTGCTGGACAAGGGTGGAAGAGCTGCATCAAGCCCCTGGGACCTACCCCAGCTACAGGCACACTACGCACCTTGAGTAGACCTGCTTGCCCGAGCTTCTAGTTTGGATTTTGTGGTTCTCTCAGGTAAAGCCAGAGTCAAACCCATTACACACTTCCTCCAGAGTTTTGCCTCACACACAAATTACAGAGGGTGAGCTGCTGAATCTCCAAGCCAGGGACACCAACTGTCCCTGCTGAGTTGATCCTTGACTAAGTAGTACTGGTTTAATTGTGAGCAATTCTGAAGTTTGGTAGAAACACTGTAACTTCTAAACCCAGTCGAAGTGAGGAATAGCTGGCTCAGTTCAGCTGAAGCAAACACAATCCTAAACAACTGATCCCAAACAACCAAACTTTCAAAACCCAAACCAAACCACCTCAGAGGGAAATCACCTTCAGCAGGCAGGCCGCGTTTCCAAACTTTTCTCTGTAACTGTGAAATTGAGATTTTAAAAGTAAAAGCCTTCATATAATTGCTTCCCTGCCAGCCCTGGCCCTGAAAAAACCCTGCTGTATATTGGGAAAGCTGCAGTGCTGTGATTATACGAAATATTCCCTCGGCTGCTGTCTCTGGAAGTGTGTGCACATGAAGCCCCTGTGGTAAGAGTAGGATGATTGCTTATAGACTTTTACTATCCAGAAACAATCGTGCCCAAACTCATGAGCTCAATTTCTGTCTCAATTCCATCAGAATATTGCTGTTAAAGAAGGTACAACTACAAAAGACAATTGTCTGTCCTGAGATTCCTACCCTTTCCAGTTCTTTAAAGAGGTGAGTGTGTGTATATATATATATTTATTCCTCTATCATTGAATGGTGTTCATTTTGTTTGCCAAATTGCACAGGACCTGATGCAAAGCCCTCTTTTGTGCAGCATTCGGAGGTCGCTAAGCGTGAATCAGTGTGAGCACTGCTGAAGGCTGCAGAACCTTGCAAGTATTTTAACCTCTTACTAATGGCAGGGGGGGAAGAAATGGATGACAGATCCTAAACTCTGCTTTTGCTATCAATTAATATATGGGAGTCACTTATAAACATCCTCCTTTATTCCCAAAGATTAGCTGAAATGAAAACTGTACCCTGACTGCCTTTTTTTCTTCCTTTTTTTTCTTCTGACAGGATGGCCTTAATGGTCTTATTTTCTTCCCCTTTCATATTAGAGCAATTTGAGTACTGTCCATCCTGGATTTCTTGCAAGACACTATGGCAAGGCTGGCAGAATGGGGCCTTAGATGCTAAGACACAAGCACAAGTCTCTCACACAAGTCTGAGAGTAATTTTTTTTCGGTGTATGATTTAACAATTCCTGCTTCAAATGAGGAACTGTGAAATCTCCCCTCCAGCTCCCTGGATTTCACTAAAAGCAAGCAGGAAAAGAACTGTAATTAGTCCCACTATTTCTAAAGTGAAAAATAAGAACAAATTATTGCAGGTTATAGTTTTTCAGCTCTTCAATTACTGCGGATGTCAAAATAAGGAAAAAAACCCCCTATTTATAGCACTCTGTTGATGGTACAAGTTTTTAAAGCAAACAAAACCATATTTTTGCAGCTTGGGAAAACGCTGGTGTAGTCCCTTATTTTGATAGTGTTATCTTGTTATTTTACAGAAGCCTATCAGCTGTTTTAAGCTTTTACTGCAAAAAGCAGGTCTTAGTGTAAGAGTTTGTATGTAGAGATGAAGAGGTGAAGCACAATTTGAGTATCTCATTTCCTTCACGGGGATTAAATCTTTGGTAAGGTTCCAGTATTTGTTGGAAACTCCTACTGGGCATTACTTCCTCACTGTACCCAAAATAAATTCCTCCAATATTAATCATCTGTGATAACAACGTTGCTTTTTTACACCACTGACACTGCTCCTACCTGCCAATTCCCCCCCCCCGCAGCAGGAGAGAGGAATTGCGCTGTCAGTGGTACTGCTCTCATTTTTTCATTCACCTGGTCAAATTTTGATATCGTGCCGGATTCCTGGGATGTGCTTTGTTCTCTAAAAATCTGTCAGAATTAATAAAAAAAAAAAGACCTTGAGCCGTGACACCTGTCAAATACAGGCAAACCCCACCTTCCCGCTTCCAAACCCAGTGCCCCAAGAGAAACCGAGGCTCTCACAGGCGAGCTGGCTGCAGCCAGCCCCCTCCCCCGGCTTTTCACCGGTGCCAGCGGGGCCTCCTCGGCTTCCCCCGGACCAGGCCTCGGCTCCGCTCTCCTTCCTCCCGCGGGAAACGACCTTGGCGGCGCCGAGGCCAGCCCTGATCCGCCCCGGCCACCTCCCGCTCCGCAGGCGGCTCCGGGGCGAGCCCTTCCCCTCCCCGGGGTCTCGGAGGCGCCGGCCCCGCCTCGCTCGCTGAGGTTCCGCCGCCCGCGGCCGCCGCCCCCGCTCCCTGCGTGACCATCTCCCCGCCGCTCCCCCGCCCTCCCTTCCCCCGCGTGCGTCTCATTGGCCGGCCGCGCCGCCCATCAACTCAGCCCTCTGTGCTGATTGGCCGAGGCGCCAGGCCGGCGCGCAGGTCCCGCCCCGCGGGGCTCCCCCCGGCCCTCCCCGGCACTTGGCGGCGGAGTGTCCTCAGAAGACTCACTGGGCCGGAGGGGCCGCTCCGCCGCTGGCTGCGGGCCCGCGCGCCCATTGGTCGGTCGCCCTGCCAATCCGCCGAACCGCGGCGCGCCGTTGGCTGCCGGGCGGCGGGGGGCGGGACGCTCCCCCCCGCCCCCGCCCGCGCGGTGCCGCCCTGTGACCAACTCCCGTGTGTGAGTCACGGCAGCGCCGTCAATGCCGTGTGCGGGCGGGCGGCGCTGCCTGGGCTGCCCCGGCCCCCCTCCCCCGGCACAGGGCTGGCGGGCCGCACTTGTCACCGTGTCACATCCTCCCTGCCGCCTGCCGACCCAACTCACCCACCCCAGCTCGGCCGCCGCCCGGGGCCGCCGCGGCGGCATGGGATAGAGCCGGGCACAGCCGCCCCCGCCGCTCGTTTTACATTGACCTCCCCGTGGTTTAAACCCCTCCCCCGTGTGTCCCCCCCGCCGCCTCTTCGCCTTCCCCGCGCCCCCTCTCTCCGCCGAGCCCCCGCTCCCCTGGGCGCCTCCCTCGCCGGTCCTCGCCGCGGAGCCCCCGGAGCGGGTGAGTGCCGGGCACGGCCCTCCCGGGCTCGCTGCCGGGGCTGGGGGTGCGGGGGGCGCGGGCCGGGGCCGCCCCGGGCTGTGCGGGGCGGCCACGGCCAACTGTTCCAAAGTTGGGGCATTCCCCTCCCAGCGCAGCCTGGCACTGCCCGCTCGGACTGCAAAAGAAGGGGAAAAAAATTAAATATATAACCTCCAGGCGTCGTTGCCAACTTCTAATGCGTGTCATGCTGCTGGTGATTGTAATTTTTATTTTATTCTGTTTTTTTCCCCGCCCTGGGTGAGGCTGTGGTGATGGTTGACGTGAGGGTATCCCGAAAGCCGCCCGGGTAGAACAAGCCCTCCATACCAGGCTCTGGCCACTGTCCGTCCTGGAAAACCGGGGAATCCCGCCTTTTGTATTTCTAGGTGCACCGTCCTCCTCCCCACCGTGTCGTTCCTGGATGTTTCGCTATTACCTGGGCTTCTCTTGCCGTGGCAGGAACATGCGTGTGTGGAAGGGGGAAGCCGTGGTCCACAGCGGGGAGTTTTGGTGTCTTGGCTTGGTATTGGGAGCACTTAATGTGAAATGGTTATGTCTCTGTTTCATTGCTATTAATTTTTTTCCCCTCTCCTTAATGTATTTTTAGAAACGTGAATGTGGTGTGTGTTCTCATGTGCTGTACGTACAGAATAGCTAAAATAAAGCAGAGGCATGGAAAACCCCAGCAAATACAGCAGTGCTTCCATACACAGGGCGTCCAAAGCCGTAGTGCTCTGCTGGGTTTATTTATTAATATTAATTGCTTGATCATTGTGATTTATATCATATAACTAATTGCTGGATTGAAGGTTTACCAAACCTCACAGAACTCCAAAATCATCTTTCTCAGGCATCTGAAAAATAAATCTACTGAACTTTTGTTAAGAGGAGAGGCCAGCATGATTCTGGGAATCCTCCACATGAAGTTTCTCTTTTTAAAGGCAAGCACTCTTGTAAATAAGTCCTAGTAAAATATGGCTTTACTCAGTGAGTACTCAAGTGTATACTGAGGATCAGTAAATTTCTAGAGGAAATGAAATCTTTACCAAATCTTGTCTTGCTTTTATCTATAAAGAGGAGGGAAACAGAAATAAATCAGCTGTGAGATTCATATAAAATAGAAAATCAGTCCAAGAAGTGACTTGCCCAACAAAACCTGAAAACTTCCTAAATTTTGCTTTTATGGGAGGGGTCCTTTGGCTGTGGTCTGTTAAATCAATATGGAGTGGGCCTGTTTCTTCTCTGGTACTAGTTTAGCAGCAGCATAACTTCATTAACGGAGCGGATTTGCATTAATGTGAAGAGTAATCAAGAAACTCATGTTTTCAGCAAGGCCCCTGTAGTAATGACATGACAAGCTCTGATTCCTTCAGACCCAATTACACCATCCTTACTCACTCTGAGCGATCCTTTACTGCGCAAGTGCTCCCTGTGATGATTGTATGACTACTTGTGTACTACAATACCAAACTGGGTGAGGTAGAGTGGTGCTTATTTCTTCATAACCATTTTATTCCCTCTCCTTGAAATGAGAATGTGTTGGGATAACTACTTTTCTTGGGCCATGAAGAAGACTTTTGAGGATTAAATGTAAATCTGCTTTGTTAAGTGCCCATACCAAACCCCCCCTGTTTAAGACTTCTGTGCTGCCAAAATGGGCAGGTAAGTTTTCTGTGTGTTTGGATTTCCCTTGTTGCTATGGAGAGTAGGGAAAAGGTTGTTGAAAAATTATTTATCTTGTCCTGAAATTCCTGTGTGGCTGTGGGATTCCATACCTACATATGGTGTTTAAGTTGGAGTTTTTTTAATTCTCCTCTCTCTCTAGAACCCCCACAAACATTCACATTGCATTGTTTAAATGTTTGCTATTGAAATCACAAGGCAGAAGGATCAGGCCCTTGGTTGGTTTTCTTTAAAGCAGTTGATAATGACTTGGATGTGATGTTGTAGAAAGATAATATTACCTGATGTGTCCATAGCTCAGATCCACTGCCTTATTACAATCTCAGAAGAAAGCTCTGTACTAAGCAGCTGGTAAAGAAAGTATGTCTAACAAAGCAGAATTGTCTTTTGCCTTTCTGTACTTATTTATGAATCTCTTGAAAGTTTGCTTGATACCCTTTCAGAACAAGACAAGATCCCTTCATGTTTGTTTCATGTTTTCATTTCCTTGTATGACTGTGTTCATTGCTAAGCCTTTGTGTCACTGATTGAGATGTTATTGTAATTAACATTAATTATGCAAACTAGATTGTTTTTAGAGGCTCTCCAACTCTGTATTGATACTGTCAACTTGTTTGTTTGTTGAACAAAATCCACGCATTTCACCGTTCTCAGAGGAAATAGATTAACTTGATTCCAAATTAATGTATGCATGGGAAACTATAGCAAAATTAAGTTACGTTAGCTCAAATGGCACACTGAATCTTGATGGATGTGGTGAATACAGTATGGTTGGCTCTGAAATATCACAGAAGGGTAAACAGGGGGAGCAGGAAAGGGGACTCTAGGTACAGTCATAAGGGAGGGTGTTTACACTGCAGAGTTCCTTTACATTCTTTCCAGATAGACAATACCAGATTAATTGGGCCCCAAATTCTGCAGTCCATAATTGAACAAAACTCTCACTAAAATATATTGGAGCTTGGTTATGAACTGCTGAGTTTGTCTGAGAGATGGAGAAAAATAGCAGAGTTTACTTCATTAATTATTTAGGACATTTTTGATTTTAGACTTGGAGAAGATACCTTAAATTTGGTTTAGAAGTTATTTCAGGGTTGCTTTTTTAAAGGAAAAACTTATTAAAAATATATTTGAAATATACATCCCTGTAGCAATCGTAACATTTTATAATTTTTTTATAATGTTAATTATAGTGACATTCAGAAAGTCTCCATGTTTGATTCTGAATTGTCCTCTTGAAACACTTCTGAGCTGAGAAGGACCTTAGAATCTCTCCCTAGAAATCATAATTGTTGCAATATTTATATGTTGTATTCTTGTGTACTCTTAGGAAGAAAAAAAACCAGAGGTGAGGAGAGTTTAAATGAGAATTGGTTGTCACGATATCAAATCTGAAAGTGTATGCAGACTTGCAGACTATTCCCTGTCTTAAAAATTAAGTCTCTCTAACCTCCCATTTAAATGAGCAAAATTTGGTTTGCAGTTTGCTTTGGGTAATGAAAGAGAGATTTTTTGTTTCTGCTTTTGGTGCAGTGGTCCTCTGGAAAGTTAGAAACAGCGCCCTGGGGCTCAGCAAAGTGGAGGGTGTATAATTATATGGGAAGGCTCCATAGCATCAGTGAATTAGCATTAGCAGCTGAGAGAGTTTGTTAAGCTTGTAGAGATGGCATTACGGAAATCAATAAAATGCTAATTTTTTTTTTTCTTATTGCAGATTCCATGTTAAAAGGAAAAGATGCTATTTGTTTGTCTGCCTTTCATGTAGGCTTGCCAAACCATTAGTTGATTTGGAAAGGCAGGTTTTTCAGTTCAGGCAATAAGTAGTAAGGTTTGTTTAGTTTGGGTTTTTTAGAGCTCTTTTAAATCTTTATTTATTAGATTGTCTTCCAGAAATCACACTAACATCCTGGCCTGCCAGGCGGCTTCACGTGTGTCTGTCTGTCAGCAGAGGCAAGAGGGAAGGCCACTTATTTTTCTTACGATGTGCTGGTGTGGCATTATGTGTTGTAGCCCAAATGCTCTGTGTTCCTGACATTCCTGTTTCTGCTTTAAATTAAATCCTCCCGAGCATTTGGAGGGTTCTGATGTGAAGTACTGAAATCCACAGTTAAAATAAAAGAGAAGTAGTGACCTTAACCGTTTTCAGAGGTGTGAGTCAGGAGGAATGATACTAAGCACTGTAAGATCTGTAATATGCATTGGCCTTTATTTCTTTGTCTCATAGCTTCTCCTGCCTTTATAGCAGAAAGACAAGTAACCAGATCATTCATCACATGAGCACTTAGAGGGAAATGACAGACCGACAGCCTTATGTTGCGCGCTGTGTAACGTGTACGATGCATTAGGTTCTGATGATCTATATAAAACATTTTAATTGGGAGGAACTGTAAATGAGAACAGCTGTCTTCTAATCCGAGGACTTCACTTTCTCTTCTCTTCTTCCTGATTGAAATTAAACTTAAGTTCACAATCAAATTATTTTACTTTAATACAGGTGTGTGCTGTGTCTCTTGGTGAAATGATTTATTCACACTAAGATACACTAGGGACTTTGGGGGAACCCTCTCTGCCTTCGTGGGGGATGCTAATTTGGTGGAATTTATGGAACTAGGAAGGTCCAACTGCAGCTTCTTCAGGGATGCTGCAGTGAGCATCTGTTCTGTGGCATGTGAGCAGCCTATGTAAGTGTTCAGATATGAGGCTTGTGGAGCATGTTCTTGTATGAATAGAAACAGCTCAAAATGCTGGATTTATGATGCAGACAACACTAAAGGTTGGCAACTTGGAAAATTAATAACATGGTGACATTTCAGAGGGAATTCTGATGGAGGTGTGGTGCCAGTGAAGGTAAACTCACCGGTCCAGCTGCACAGATAAAAGAGCAGCCTTACTCTTATCTCTTTGGTAACCCAAACCTGTTTGCTGATAAACTGGCAAAATTATGTTTATGTTCTCCCTATGCTTTGTTTCTGCTAATCTCTAATTAAGTAGTTCCAGGGAAGGCCAGCATGGTGCTTTTAGTGCTCAACTACAGCTTAGAAATGACACTCTGCTTTCTAATGATTACAAGCAGGTGAAGTGACAGGAAGGGCAGAGATGTTTGAGTAATGTGATATGCAATTAAATTCCCAATTCTCTAAAATATTTACCCATAGTTGGAGTGATCCACAGTACTTCATATCTGGCTTTGGCTATGTGTGTCCAGTTAAGGACAGTTAAAAACCACAGAAATGGAGGGGGAAAAACAGATTTAAAAAAAGGATGAAGAGATCTTAGCTGAAGCAGAACGAAACCTCTTTAGCTCCTACCATTTAAAATAGGGAGGAATCCCAAGAAATAATGAGAGTAAAGTCTCTCACAACTGCAAAATTGTGGTAATGATGGTGACTCTGAAAAAGCAGGTTCTAGATAGAGAAGGAATTGTAGTCACTCATCTTGTCATAAGCTGTTAATAATGTGGTTAAAGCATTAGTTCTGAGAACAAATGCAATGAGAACTTAGATTCTTTCTCTTAAGAATTTAGAAGTCTAGATTCATATATTTTCTGTGGGGCAAAATAAAATACTGCTTGTTGGATTGTCCAATTTCAATTGTTATTGAAAAAACCTCGCACCCTGTTTTTCACCTGTTAGATGAAGTCAGATAGTCCTGCAGATGCCTTTTTCACTTTTCTCTTGGTTTTGTTTCCTTCCTTCTAAGTACCTTTTCATCATTTGCTTTCCTTCTTTCTGTCCTACTGAATTCCTTTTTTGTTGTTGGATTTCCCCCTACTTCTTTCCAGACAATTTTTTTCCATTAGTTATTGTTCCTTCTAGTCTTAATCAACTACCAGTGTTGCTACTTGCTTATAGAATCCCAAGGTCCATGTTGAGGTATGGCATGCCTGTAACATTTAGTGTCCTCTGTCCTTGTCAAGGAAAAGGCTCACCACTGCTGACCCGTAGTCCAATGGAAAACGTGAAGGGAGAGCCTCTTGGAGGTGTGACATGAATTGGTACAGTCATCTAGAAGGAGTCAGGACCACAGCCAGGAATAATACCAGGTGTCATCAGCTTCAGACACGTGCCCCGTGCTGTAGCAAAGCAGTTTTTTTGCTTCTTCTATCCTTTGCAGAGCCCGCTTTTATTTTAGTTTGTTTTCCTGCTTCTATTTATTTGGCTGTCTTTTCTGTTTTAGTCTTTTCTCATCTTTAATATGAAATGGCTACTAATGATCTCTCAAACTGTGTCACAGGGGTGTTAAGGCTAGTGTGTTTTCCCACCTCCTGTACTGGAATATCTGGCTGTTGCCAAAGAAATTGAGGTCAGAATCAGGGTCTCTGAAGTACCACTCACCAAAAGAGTACGTACATACGTGTTGAAGGTACCAAAAGACTCCTAAAAAAAAATGCAAACCAAGATTTGTGGAGTTAAAAAAGCTAATACTTGTTTTCAGATGCAATGTGAGAACTAAGGTATAAATTGAGGTGGGTTTTCATGGGTGATGTAAAGATAGAGGTGTGTGTAGCCTTTTTAAGAGAACCTTTAAACTATTAAACCTTTTTAAAGGAACACATCAATCATATGCTGAACCTACACAGCTGAAGGAAGGTAAGCGATCCTCCTTCCTGTGAGAGGGAACATATGTGATAGTAAACTTTTTAAACAGAGCTGAAGTCTTTAAGCCTGGTGGTGATGATGGTTGTTGCCTGACGTCAAGTGAAAGAAGTAGTGGCAGATATGCAATGGGAAAATGCCCAGGAACAGGCATTCAGCCAACCCAAGGAGGCTGTTTTAGCTGTCCTTTGATTTGGAATATTTTGAATTTATTCTGTTTTCAGATACTTCAGGTTTTGTTCTAGAAAAGGCAGTTTCTGTCTTTTCAGATCAACAGATTTTTATAGCATGTCTACTTTGGAAAGTCCAATAGAGGGAAGAGGTAAAAAAGTAAATCTCAGGTATAGTTTTCTACTGTCCCTCCTGCCATGTTCAAAATGATATCTCACCTTGTTCTTACCCTTGTTCAGAATAAAAGCTGTGATAATCCATTTCCTTTGCTGTGATAATCCGTTGCCCAAATGTCCTGGCAGCATAATTTGATTGTGGTGCTTGGACAGCTATCATATCATTCCTACAAAGCAACAGTAATAGTTGTTACAAACAACAATATAATCCAAGAAATCCAGAGTTAAAGTGCTTACAGCAGTGACTAATTGCATGCTTGAGAGTATTACTGTATCTTCCTGATTGATGTCCCTCATTGGCCAAGGCAGACTTGCAGATGAGTTCTTAACATATTATTTAACAAGATGGTAGTGCTCTGGATTTAATTGCTTGTTGTCACGGAGTTGTTTTATTGCCCCTCCCCAATGTGGGGTTCAGACCTTCTTATTAGTTTTATGAGAAAGCCACAGATCCAGATTCCTTCTGGAGCTATTACAGCATGAGGGAACAAACTGTGTACGGATTTTCTCTAGAGTTACAAAAGTAGCCTATGCTCCTTACCTGAGAAAAGTTAAGAATCCTTAATCCTTATAATCGCTGGGGCTTTTCTGTGGGTTTTGTTTTATTTTTTGTTTTTCCTTTACCTTCCTTTCCCACTTGAACCCTGATTCTGAAGGAGATGGAGCAATTACCCAGCCTATTTTACATCTTCCCACTCAGAAGAGGGTGGGGTGGGAAAGAAGGTCTGCCTTGGACTTCAGATATTCTTTCTAGCCCCTTTGCAAACCCCTAAGTCGCACTATTTCAACCTGAAAAACAGCAGAGGAAAAATTCCTGCTTGAACACTTTTTCCTGGCTTTAATGGGAGATTTTTACAAAGAAAGGAAATAGTGTAGGTGAATGCATCTAGCACCCTTTAGGAAAGGGTCACCACCACAGGGATGCTGCTGGAAAAGGTTGCCAAATCCTGCCAGATTCTGCACCAGGCTCTTTGAAAGGCTCCTATGAAATAAAGAAGCTATACAGCCAGTGTGCATATGTATTTCTGAAGGTTATGCTACATTTCTGCCATGCCACAAACCCAATTAGAATAATTTGTACTAAAAAGTACATGGCATGGATTCCAGAAATGGATAACATGATGGGGGAAGGAGGGAAGTGAGTGTCAGGGAAAGCAAATCTGAAGGTTTTCCTAGTCCATGGATGTACCCCAAAGTGTAGATTTATTGCCACTGTCTGTAGGAAGAAGCCACGTTCCTAGTTTTTGATGTCAGAGATTACTGTTCTGTGGTTGGCTTAATATACATATTGTGCACTGCTGTTTGTTTACTTATTTGCAGTAGGACTCGGGATATTTCAGGTACTTTCCAGGTGCTTACACATAATCTCTGCTCCAAGGACTTCACAAATCAGAGTCCTGAATGAAGTAAACAGGCAGAAATTTACAGGTTAGTACTGAGAAGCAGAATGAGATCCACAGGATACAGGGCCCTTGAGAGGAGTGCAAGTGTGTGGCAAAGGTGCTGTGCAGCTAAGGTGTGGAGCAGGATACCTGCAGTGGCCTCCAGGAGAGAAAGGGGCACTTGGTGTGTCTGGAAAGAGGAGAGATCCTTTGTTTGACTTCTGCATTGCAAGTCAGTCTGTGGTCAATTTAGAGCTCCCAACTCCTGATCCCTCTCTTGGATGCTTTCCCCTCTATTTGTCGTTGTGTGATGTGGTGGGTTTGTAAGTGGAGTTACTCTGTCATATTCTGTGCAGAGAAATCCTGTGAAAATGGGTAAGCAGGGGAATGAGGAGTGTGAGGTGTGTGCATGCAATATGAGGCTTGACATGGTCAGTGAGAAGTAACTTTGGGGTTTTGCACAAGCATTCTTTGGGGCACAAAGTGTCATCATCTTCAATTCAATTTTTTGCTGTGATTAAGGCCCCTGAACATGCCTGTAATGCAAAACAGAAAACATAAAGAAAATGTTTTCTCTTCAGCCATCATTCTAGCATGCTTATGTGTGTATGAATCATTCCTCCTCCATCTGGAAGGATGAGATGCAGAGCTCTTTTCTAAGGAGGTATCTAAAGTACGTCCTCATAGCAGCCAGCAATTGGCATGACAAAAGGGTTATAGCAAGTGGCTGGCACTTTTCCCATCCATCTTGCCACTGGAAACATAATGCTTTTGCAATGTGCTTGTTCTTCAGGCACCAGTGTGCAGAGCCAGTCCTTGGGACATGCAAACGGAGCAGTTGCATGTTGTTCGCTTTTGTTTGTGGCACCTCCTCAGCAGCCCAAAACCTGGGAAGAGGTGACAACGCTGATAAACTGTTTTTTTCTATTTAAGCATAATGTGGAGCGGATGGGGACAGTGGGGTACTTGTGCAACATCCCCAGGTGTGGGGAGATGAGCAGCAAGGCATCTGGCACTGCCAGTGTAACATCAAGTGTGGGAGAAGACCTTGTTTTGTTGCTAACCTTGTATACATTGCCCTGAACAAGGAAAAATTTAGTAGTATTGAGTGCACAAGGAAAAAGATCTGATTTTAAAAAATTTCATGTGTTGTTCATAAAAACTGACTATCTTGTATGTGTTCTGTCTTTCACTTGATTTGCAAGAAGGCCAAGGCCCTGAATCAATTAACTTAGTCTTAAGTGTTCGTGTGATGTCAAGAAAGGGTTTTATTGCATTTTTTTTTGGTAGAGGAGTGTTTAATGTGGAGTCAGAACAGGCGGTGGAAAGAAGGGCGCCTTAACCTCAGTGCTCTGCTTTAACAACTCTATTGTTACCTTTCTCGTCTGCTGACCGTGACTGGAAATGTCCTTGTCTTGCAGCAGTGACCAGCTCTGTATGTGGTTCAAACCGAAATGTAGAAACTGGATGTTCTTCTGCTGATGCTCCTTGAGGCACTGGAAACTCACCAAATGCATGCCCATGGGATTGGACATGTCTTTACTGCTTCCTTCTTTTGAAGAGTGGTTGGAGATGAGGTAGAGTCCAGGATTTGTTGCCTGCACTCAGGGTCTTTGGTGCCTTCAATGAGCTTGTGTTTTGGACCAGTTGTTCTCAGAGCTGCAACCAGTGGCTTTTCCTCCCTGGGGAGTGCCTCTGCAAACAGGAAGAGCCTCTCTGCTCCCCAGTCTGCTCCCCGTTCCTGCTCTGCTTTTTAACCAGTATCTGTTCTGCAAGGCAGGCTCATTTCTGTTGCAGGAGCTGAGAGTCATCTCTCCATCTCACGCAGGATAGTCTGGAGGTTTAGGGCACTGCTCATGCAAGACCTCAGCTGACTTGGATTGGAGTGGGAATGGCAGGGAGGAAATAATCAGTCTGCCTTACTGGAGAGTGCTAAGCCCTGCTCTGCTGCATGGAGAATACAGGCTGCTAGAGCTATGTATATGAAGCACTTTGGGTTTTTGAAGGACAGGTTCCCGTCTTAGTGTACGGATGGAGAAAAACCTCCTTTCTGCTTCTTTGCAATGGGTTTAAGATGCAGCCCTGTTCTTAGCATCTCATGAGCTGACTGTGCACAGTGACATGCTGACCTCAGGAGTTCAAAGTACTGTCCTGTTACCTGGTGTACCCTGGGGTTGGGGTAGAGGGAAATGGCTGGTGGGGTCTGTAGACTTTTTGCAGCAGAGCTCCTGTTCGGAGGTGAGAACAGCTGTGTCCCTTTCCCTTGGAGGTGTGGTGACTGCAGGTAGGAACTGTGAAACCCTCCTGTGCCACTGAAGCTGAACACTGTACCTGTTTGCTGCCTCCCAAAGTGCTTTTGGGGGGATGCTGTGAATCTGGTATGTGAAACATTGTGATAGAAAGCCACTCTGCGCTGGAGAGTGAAATACTTGAATATTAAGGCACAGTGCTGGACTTTGTATCTGGGGAGAGCTTTTCTTTTACTATGTCTGAAGTTCTGTGTTTATCTTTTCTCTGCTGCATGATAGCCTGGAGAAGACCTTTCAGGCAGGGATGCTTTGTTACTTTCTTTAGCTTCATAATTGCTGTTTATACTATGGTGCAATAAACACAATTAGCATTTTTGGCTTATTTCAGGGTGTGTGCTTGCATGTGAAAAAGACTGGATATGTTAACTGCCATCTTTCTTACCTGTGCCTGAGATATTATCTGCTTATGATCTTTCCTGATGCATTACAGCTATGGAAAGGAAATAACACTCCCTGTACTCCTGGAAACATTTCAGTAGCTTGACTTCAGTACGCAGTACAGTGGAAACAGGGATAAGGGGTGTTACGTACAGTCTCTTGCTCTGAAAACTGGCTTCTGGATCCTGCAGAGCACGGTCAGCAGGTGGAGGATGTTCACATTGCATGCCTCGCCTGCAGTGTCCAGTTGGAACATGCTCCATGTGTATAAATTCAGCTCTGCTGTTCTTTGTGTCATGGATCAGAGTTTAAAGTCTGGAGACCCCTGAGGCAGAAGAATTGCACTGTTCTGTGAGTGTGTGTATGAACAGGTGTCTTTTGTCCTGTCAAGTGTTTGGTGTTTTCCAACCCGAGTCAGCTGTGGGTATTTCCACTTGTTGAGAGGCTGAAGACCAGATTCTCATGACCTAAATTCTGCCTAAGGCTTTGTGCTTGAAGGCCAGGAGTCAGATGGAAGGAAATAAGAGATACAGTGACTTAGGTGCAATTTAGGACATGTGGATCTGGCTCCTCCTCTCCTGAAATACCAATGTGCCAGAAGGATCTAATGTAGGAAGCTACTAGTAAACAGGCCAGGCCAGTGACTGTATTTCACTTTCTGAAGTATTTCTAAACATCCCAAACTGGACTTCCCACCTCTAACCAATTTGAATTCTCAAGCCAATCCCTTCAGTGTTAGGCAGAGCAAAAACCCTGATCCAAACAGTGCTGCTTATTCCTGGAGAGGTTCTGACATCTCACTTTACCCTCTGGAGGGTAACTGAAGAGGTGGGGGAGAGGCCTGGAACTGTGCAGGTGCATGTGTTGTTTTCTGGCTGTGGGCTATTTTGTTGTTGTGTGTTCTTTTGTTTTTCCATCTTGTACATCTTGCGAAAGCTTGTGTTGCACCCGTGGCCTAGAAGGACTAGTCAATGCTCTGTTATCCATAAGCCCCAGATAGACCTGGTGCTGAATGAGGGAGAGGTTTGGACCCTCAGACAGGGACGCTGAGGTTGCTTTGCAGCCTTCCAAGTGTGCTGGGCTGTGGGGAACTGAGCCCTCTCAGGTCTGCTTTTGGCCATAAAGAGTGTGATTCCTTACTGTCTTGGCCCTGGTAATCTCTGACTATCAATCATCCACTTCTCCTTTGGAAGAACTTTGACTTAATAATAATGAGAGATACATCAGCTTGAGTAATTTCTATTTGAAGATATTTAGCTCTATGAATACTGAAGAATATCGTATCCTAAGCTTTTGAGTACTTCAGAGTGTAATGCAGTGCTGTTCTTGGAATGATTTGTTTCAACTATAGGACCAGTTTAAATAGAACTATTTAAATATATGTTGCTGTTCATCATACATCAAAAAGCGAAGTTCAGTGAATAATGAGTTACCATGGGGCACCACAATGAGATAAGAAGTCATCATAGCTTTGCAATAAATAGCAATGCCATTAAAAGAAAAACAGACTTTTCTGGCTTTTCCGATTAAGCTTATAGACGAAATGTTGAGTGGAGATTTTTAACATGCTGACCAACTGAAATGTATTGTAATAAGATCAACTTTATGTGTGCAGAGGGTGTCCAAGATTTTGATTGCTGCGTGAGACACGTGGCTGTGGGATATTTTCCTATGTATGCTTTTTATGTGTATGTGACAGTACCTGATTTCTGGTTCTGGAGGGAAAATGTACTGCCTTATTAATTGCACAGCTTTCCAAGATGCAGCATTTGTCATTAAAACTCAGCAGTGGACCTTGGAACTGTATTTGACAGGTGGGGACTTCTTTTTTTCTAAACTTTTAATGGCAATGACTTGCAGTTATGTCATGCTGTAGTTTTAAAGTCTGCAAGGCAGTTTGATTCATTTATGTTCTAATTTAGGTTTTTAACATGCACACAGAAACAGCTGCTTTCTGGGATTGCTGATAATATGGAATATAGTGAGGATAGCCAGTCCTTGGTGTGTGCAGGGGTATCAGGCACTCACTCTTTCACTGAGTTTTGTAGCAGAGTGACTGTGCTCGAACTTCCCTGTCTGCAGAACATGGCTCCACCCTGCATCTTGTAAAACATTTTAAATAAAAAAATTTAAGAGGAATGATGTGCAAGATCCATGTCACTTTTCTTCCCTAAGTAAGCACCTAGGAGGTGCTTACTTTACTTACTTTAAGTTTTTGCTTTTAGCAAGTAGAATCATTGTACTGCTGTGGTCTCGGAGATAGTTAGCAGGACACCACAATCTGCCCATCTGCAACAGCTCTGCTGGAAAGGTCTCATCTGCAGGAGCCCTAGTTTGCTCTTAAGGATGAAATGCAATTGAGCATCTGGTGAAGTCTGCTCTATGGTAGAAATTAACTATAAATATATACCTGGGGATTTTTTAATCATTAGTCTTAAATAGATTCTTTCCTACCAGTTGTAGGACTCTGAAGAACTGTTTTTTCCTCTTCCATAAGAAGAATATCAGTTTGATGGGCGAATGCTATGCTGTGGGTAAGATGTGGCAACAATAATGCATGAAGAGCAGTGTGAGGAAAAAGACAACTTCCTACTCTGTGGTGTTCCTGATTTTTTTTTTTTGTTTTTTTTCTTCCTAATTATGGGGAGTTGGAAGAATGAGCTGGTAGGATATGAATGTTGCCATCCAATAATTAGAGTTGTGGTCATGGGTGCCATGCAAGCATGAAGCTTCAAGAGACTGTGATGTGTTTTGGGGACAGACCAGGAATAGTTCATCCCTGCACACGGCTTTCTCTGGTAGAAAGGTAAGTTAAGGGAATGTCTGCAAAGCCAGTGCCCAAAGCTGGAATTGTGCTCCATATTCCAGTTAAACCAATACATAAACAAACCAGTTCACTTAATGTTCCCATTAATTTGGACTGCTTACCTTTCCAGTTTTTCTAGCTTGTGATTTGAGCAGAATGAGCCAGTAAGAAAAATGAGTCTGAAACTGGCTTGGCTTGTCTCTGGCTCTCCTCAGAAAGCCAGTTCCTTTTCTACCATCAAAATAGGGACTGGCTCCATAGCTATTGTTCAGGACACCTGAGACTCCACAGCAAAATCATCTGCCACTGCCTAGAAAAGGACAGCAAGGACAGACTTGCAATCCTTTGCCAGCTCCTTCTGCATCTCTCTACCTAGTGAGGCCTTTCTCCTTACAAATGGTGTAGCAGCTGTGGTTTGAAAATCACTGGGGCTTCCCCCTCACCCTGGGGTATTTAACTGTGTCCAGCCCTGGCACCTCTACAAGCACAGGCTGTGTGTGGGGCCAGTGTCATGTCTGTGCTGAGTGTGCTGCTTCTGACAGCCCAGCTCTGCCTGTGCTTCCTTCCAGCACAGCCACAGCACACAGAGCAGGCTGGCCTCTGACTTGAGGCCTTCAGGCCTGCGATGACCTTGAGCCTCTTGTCCTTGAAGAAGGGAATAACATGAAGAAGCCTGTCCTTTTTAACAGATAACCAAAACTTGTGTTCTTGAGGGATGTCTGGGACCAGCTGAAGTAGGTTTTCCCACTGTGTATGTGAGAGGGGAATGGTAAGTAGAAGGAGACCGGATACTCAGTACAACATTTAATTTGATTGTGTAACTCCACTGCAGCATGCTCATGACGTGTGTTTCTGATTTAACCAAGAACCACTGAAGGTGCAAGGCCTCTCTGTGTCCTCTCTGTTCCAGGAAGTCCAGACAAGCTTCTGTCTAAGCAGCCAACAAGTCCACAGAGTCCCTTTGGTGTTTTGATGCCTGTGGAAAGAATAGTTGGCAGCAGACGTAATTTTCTGACTTGTGTTTCTGACTGTGACAGAAAAAAAAAGTTAGCTTTCTTGACCTGCAGTGATGCCAAAGCTGTGTGCAGGCTGGAGAATGCAGCCAGTGGTCTTTCCCTCATGTCTTGGGTCTTTGGAAAGAGATTTTATTGGTATTAAAGTAGACCTTAATGTTCCATGGGATCTCCTGGTTGAATTCAGAGGTATGTAGCTGAGATCTGAGGGCTGTCTTCTACTCAGGCTCACTTCACCATCAATTTTTATATGGCTCTGCATGGGGCAAGAGTACAGATTTTGATGTTCTGTATTCTCACACATCACTCCATGCTTTAGTATGGATACAGTTGGACTACTTGCCTACCAAAAGTGTTTCCTTTTTTTCCCTTGATATTGCTAGAAGCCAATCTCAGGTGTGTTCTGCGAGACAAAATAAAGTGAAACCTATGAATCCCAGGCCCCATGATTTACCATAGGCTCCAGTGGGAGAAATGGTGAGGATTGCAAACTCCCAGAAAGTTGTTTGAATGCTATGTGAGGAATACCACCCGGGAAAGGGGTATTTTTCCTTCTTGAGAAAGAACAAGAGATCAGCTGAGACCATTTCCTCTAGCATTACATAGCAGTGTAAAAATCATCCATGGGAATTTTATTTTTGACTAGTTAGCAAGTTGGGGAGCAGCAATAGAAGTGATTAGAACAGTAATTAATTGTGTTGCTTTTGATCTTGTGGCTGAATCAAAAACGTGGGTTGGTTTGAACTGAAAGATAAAAAGTTTCTTTTGCTGACATGAAAAATTAAGATTTTGGGTAATCCTAAAACCAAGTATTTTGGATTGTCTAAAGTCCTTTAGGTTAAGGAGTGATTGAAAACAGTTTTCTAGTTTCAGGGAAACAAGGATCTTAATGGCTGTTCATTTAATTCAAATTGATTTTGGTCCTCTTGAATCCATGTTTTGCTGAATGTAACATGGGAGAGGGAAAGGGAGCTGCAGTCCCCCCAGAGTCTCTCCTGTATCATGAGAATGGAATGACAACTGTTCAGCTCCCTTATTCAAAGCAGTGCTGCACACCTCTGAAATAGTTCTCCAGACCACAAAACTTCCCAGCATTGATAACAGACAGACAAAACTGAACGTCACTCACAGTGAGAAATAGAGCTTTTTCTTTTTTTTTTTTTTTTGCAAAGAGCAGTGTGCATGTGGAAGGCGAGTAAAAATGATTCCCTAATGAAAAAGCAGTAAAAGAGCTGAAGAGCACAGCTAAACAAAGGTCAAACTCTGCAGTTTGAATGGAGACAGAGGCTAAACCTATTTGCAATACATACAGAGTGCACTCTAAAATGTAGGTGGCCAGCCCAAGGAATATTACCATGCATAGTTAGTACATATATATGTAGATAACACATGCAAACATACATTTTGAAAGCCTGTCATCAGAACGAATTGCAAAGCACAGAACACACACAGGAGTTCAAAAAGATGTAGCTGGAGAACATAATACCAAGATCACCCCAGAAACAGCAGCATTTTTTCAACAATACAAGAGCCATGTCAAGGAATAGTGGATTAAGGAAGTTGCGTGAGATACTGATACAGGTCCTGGCATCCCAACAGTGTGTATGATCCATGCTGTGTCCCCTTATCCCTGAGAGATGGAACAAAAGGTGAAAGTGTTAAAAGTAAAGGTTGACGATTCAGTGTGACCAAGTGACATCTTATGGTTCTGTTGTAAAGAAATAAATGCTATTTTGACCTGTTGTCTGTCTGTACACAGAAGGTCTAGATGAGGCCACCTTGAGAGTGTGGTTACATGGGGAAGGTACAGAGATGAGGAGGCTTCCAAAAGAGGAAATCATGTCTAGACTTCAAAATGCCAGTTCTCAGTTTTGTTTTAGGTGGTGATATCCTGTCTGGTATCTTTGAGGAGAAATAATTGAGAGGAAACAGTCAGTAACATGTAAGGTGATACTAAGTATCATTTCAGAGTAAAAGTTCCCAAACTTTCATATTGAATATTGTCACCTACCCTCAAAATTTGTCACAGCTAGAAAGGCAGCATGTATTTTATTGTCTGATAGAGTATCAATTTAATACCACTGGCCAGCAGTGATGGAAAGTGTTCTTGTGAGGCCTGTCTGCAAAGTCTTGACTAACTTGTACACTGTAGTCAATGTGCCTTCTTCATATGTTTTTAGGTTAAAGGTTAAATATTTTGGTTTCTTCCATGTTTTAGCTGTCTTGGGGGTTGGAATGGATGGGCTGATTCTCAGCTTTTTTTTTTAATAAGTGACTTGATAAATGTAAGTAAAATATAAAATGTTGGCCCTATGGAGTAAAGTTCACTGTTTCTGGTAGTTCAAGTTAAGTTTCCCCAGTTTTGCATATTTTCTATGTATACTGTGCCTCTGGTGTCGAGAGGGGGGATCTCAAACTCAGTACTTCCCTAAACGAAGAGGAAAACAATTATTTATGTTGTCTGTGGTTAACCTACAGAGCAGTATTAATGGTCTGTAAAATCTCTTAAGGTAATTGACCCAATAGAAACTTCTGAGAAACTATTTAAACTTGAAAGAAAACTTCCATGGGAAGATAGGATAGCATGGAGTTAAAATCATCAGGAGGGTGAGTTGGTGTGTAGATGAAGATCCTCTTGTAATGCATTCATGGGAAGTAAGAAGGCAGAGGAGTGTGTATTTAGGTGCTAAGGGGAAGAAGCCATTAAGTGGAACCAAAAATCTTCAGTACAGTTAATTCTTTCATTTAGATGACAGTGGCAGTCCACACTTGGATGCAAATACTGGAAACTTCACTTGAGATGCCAATAATTGCATTTTGTATTCCTCAAATTCAAATATACTGGAGTGTTTTCCTAGGTAGAAATGACAGTGTAATACTTAAAACTTTAAATGGAACCTTACAGCCATTGTGTAATTATATTTGTAACATATAAAAGTTGTGCTTGAAAACAGGACTTGATGCTATCATGTAATGTGTCCCTTTACAGAGAATAACCTAGGTGAACAAAAGTTACAAAAAAAACAGCCAGACGTAGTTGGTTTTCTTTTTTTTTTTTTTCCTCTGGACTATTAATGGTTTAGAATATTTTCATACAGAAAATTTAATTAACTAATTGTACTTAATACTGATTCAGGGCTTTCATAGTCTTAGAAGAGGAAGGCAATGCAGTTACTCTGAAAACATACATAGTTCTTATAAAGTTAGCTATTCCTTCTATTCTGTCACTCAAATTTTCACCTCAATCCTTTTATGGATGGACAGGCATTAGGGTTTTTAAAATTATTTGACTGTGTAAACTTCTTTGTAGGGATTTTAGGGATATCCTAAGATTTTCATTATATTTTCATCCATACTCTGATAGTTCTTAGAAGAAAACTGGCAGTGTTTCCCTCTCTAGCCTTTGCAGTTCCTCAGAGAAGATGAAGTGTTGCATTTTTTCTTTCCGTTGTTGTTTTTATTTCTGGTATCGCAGTGGAAAATAAAAGCCAGCCGCTTTCCCCCCACACGTGTGTGTGCCCACAGACACGCGTGCACACCCTTCCCGTGCACGCAAGCACACACAAGGAATTCTTGCTTGTGCACAGCCAAAAGAGGCTGGACACGGCTGTCTTCAGCTCAGTGGAAATTGGCATCATCCCATCTCCAGTAAACAACAGCCTGACGTCAGCTCACGCAGCGGTGATAGCAGCAGAACTTGAGAGATTTTTCAACTGGCCGAGCTGTTGAAAGGCTATCGCTGGGTTTGATAATCTCTGGCTGCACTTGAGAGGAATTGGTGCAAAGGTGGGGGGAGGAATGGTTGGTTAATGACAGAAATAATAGAGCAATTCCTGATAACTTCATGTGGGGTGGAGAGGTGATTTTTAAGTCTTACACCAGAGCGTGTTTTGATTCCCAGCTCATCAGCTGCAGTCATTCTCTCCTGTATTGTTCCAGGTTCTGAAATCCTGGCTGCTCTGTAGAATTCACATTCGTGCCCTGTTGGAAGTTGGAGAACAATTAAAGTGCTGTAGAACAGTCAATCAAGCAGATGATGAAATTTGACTTTTCTAATGTGTTGAATTAAGCACTTCCATTATGATTTCAATTCCTGATGTTTGCTTTATTCAGTTGTAGATGTAGTTCAAAGAACCCCAGTCTGGTAATGCTAAGATTTTTACTGGTTTATGTATATTCCATTTCTTTTAGAAGGATATAAGTCATTGAGGCCCCACATTGCAACCACAACACCCAGAAAAGGTTTACTTGAAAGATACTTGGTTATTCATCATTATCAAATTAAACTAGAATAAAGGGACCATTTTGTGGTGCTGGTTTCAGATTTTCCTGAAATGCTGCAAACCCCTTGACTGCAAAGTTAGTGAAGACTGCTACGTTTCTGAAACAGAGCCACTGTGACTTAATTTTAATTACAGCTGGTTCTCCTCATAACCCGACAGTTGAAAGAGATTTTTCTATTGTTCAGTACTACCGCTGAAAACACATTTCCATTATGAACTTACAGTCCTCCTATGCCAAAACCAACAGTTAAAAATGAATGGTTTGCTCTGGTAACAGGAAAAACAAACATGAAAATCATTGTGTTGTGTGACAGAAAATCAGAATGTTAAAGAAGTTGATAAACCTACCAGGATAACTATTTGATGGGCTGTTCTTGAATCAAAGACACTTCCAAGGAAGTATTGCAAGGATATAAATAATAGCACATCAACTTCTGCTTTGTTTCTTGTACTGCAGCAAAGATAGCAAAAAGTTCATATTCCATTTAGGTCCTGTCACCAGGGATTTAAGAGTTTTGTGAAATCCTGGAAAGGAATGTGAATAACTGCCAATATTAACATTTTCTAATGTACACATTTTTACATCTGCTTTTAGGGTACATTCAGACTAGGTTAATCATAAAATCTGTCTTAGTAGGGAGGGACAAGAATGTAAGAGGGAAAGAAAAATTGGACTTTTTCTAGGATAGTGTCTGTCCTATTAGTAGTTTTTGAGCCTTTTGACCAAATCTGATGGGGACGCACAAGTCTCAAAAGTTCACAACTTCTGAGAAAGTGGGCAGGAAAACAAGGACCTGTCTGAGCCCATGCTTCTCAGTGAGTTCATTGAGATCAAAAGCAGGTATCATCTCGTTAGGAGAACTATACCACTGGGATTGCTGATTTGGCAGAGGGGAAAGAAAGGGTGAGCAGAAGGTCTTTACAAACCAGGGAAGTCCTGGCTTTCTGTGTGCCTGACTGTCCTTGGAGACTCATGTGGCTGCTTGACATCCTGCTCCCCAGAGGGGCTGGCATGTGGCAGGTCCTGACTGCACTTGATTTATGAGAAAAGCCCAGGACAATTTTAGAAGAGACCAAAAGCCAAGCTGTCAGAAAGCTTGTGCTTCAGAGCTTGCAGTAGCAGAAGAGTTGACAGCTCAGGTAAGGAATTTGTTCAAGAGGAATTGGCTGGAGCAAAACTTGCAGACTTCTTACACTTTAGGACCCGCATGCAACTCTGGTATGACAACTTTGGCCCTGTGCAAATGTGAACTTGCCAGCTTGTAGGAGAAGGGCAGACCTCTCCTGGTGTCCTTCCCAGGCAGGTGTGACATGGTTTGGGCAGCGTGACCTGTGTACAGAGTTTGGAGCAGACTGCCTTAGGTCTCTTTATTACCTCTTTCCTTCTCTGTGTAGAGTGGTAGGCTACAAGACAGTGTCTTCCCTGCTGTCTGCCTCCTTTTCTGGACTTGTGCCTGCAGAGGGAAAACTGGGACTTGTAGCCCTGTGAAACTCTTACAGAGGTGGTAGCTGAGCAGGGGTCTCGTCCTAGGTCACTTCAGCAGTACTGAGCATTGCACTGGGACTTGTCACAACCCC
This sequence comes from Atrichornis clamosus, assembly GCA_013400975.1. NCBI lineage: Eukaryota > Metazoa > Chordata > Aves > Passeriformes > Menuridae > Atrichornis > Atrichornis clamosus. The sequence continues at coordinate 67,900 of WBMZ01015464.1, forward strand.
CAGCAGAACTTCTTCTGAAAAGTATGCCAGCAGCTCACAAAGGTAGTTAATCTCTCAGCTGCAGCCTCCCGGAAGTTCTGTTAGGCTGTGACCGAGAGGAGATGTGCAGTAGGAAAGGTCCTTTATGTAGATTTTTTTTTCCTTGCCCTCCTTTACTGTCTCTCATCTTGTTTAACCAGCCTGCTACTGCTCTAAATAGAGAGATGAGGTGATGGGAAAGGTCTGCACACTTCTCCCTGCCTCCAAGTGGGTAACATTTGCATTTGCTGCCAGTGGTAAGAGTTAGCCAGAACTGCTCACACTAGCCTTGACCTAAGCCTCAAGTCATGTTGCAGCATGTTTCCTCTTGCTGGAAACCTGCAGAATGGCCTTTTGGATACTCAGCCTTGCTTGTCTCTTCATGTAACAAAGTCTGCTGGATGGCTGTTGAGTTTTTGGTTCACTTTGCATGGAGCGAAGTTACATTTGGCTTTGGTGTGGCCAGGTGTCCAATAATACGGAATTTTAACCAGTTGTTGAAAAAGATCTTGAAAGTGTTGTGGAGAAAGTTGGAAAAAGGCTTCCAAATAGGCTGATTTGCTATCAAGGTGTAATTTTGAAATGGTTTTGTCATGCATCTTAAAAGGAATTATTCTTCCCCAAAGATTCAGAAAAATCTTGTAGTCACCCCCTTCAAAGTAATGTTGCAAGGGTTCTAAAGAATTGATGCTGAGTGCATCCTTTTGTTCTTAGATGATTTGAGATCCTTGTAGGTTGATATTTTCAGGATTTTTGTGTAACTTAAAGGGCTAAAAGAAAAATAGTAAAGCTGAAGTTCTTACTTAATTGCTTCTCGGTACTTGGAAATGTTGCATGCTCCTACCCTTGCCCCTTCTGTGCTCCTGTAATGTTAGAACTTTTCTGAATAGTAAGGAATCACCATGAGGATGGCCTCTCCTTGTGCTTGATCCCAGTGTTAGATGGGATGCACAAATAGCTCTGGGTAAGACTGAGGGAGGGAGGATTCTTACCAGCTGTTGCCACTGGAGCCTTGCAAGAGCTGCTCCCAGACCTGTTCTGTGTCTGCTACAGAACACACAGCAGTGAGTTTAATGAGGTGGAGGACAGTCCCCAGTAGATTTTGGGGATTTGGGGTTTTCTTGTTTAAGACACTCCTTGAAAATGAAGAGGCAGAATAATTCTGCAACTCACGTCGTCTCTATCTAAACTCAAAAATCCAAGAACATTTTCCAGGCGTGGTTTCATACCTTGGCCAGGTCCTCACATCCTACTGGTGTAAAATGTGGGTTTCCAATTGAAATGACCAGCAAGAGTAAAAAGGGAGGGAGTCACAGTGATCCTGTTTCATAGCTTAGAGATAGCCGCCAGGGCTTGCTCCTTTTTTTTTCTCTCTATAATTATGTTTTTTTCTCCCTAGTGAGCAGGGAGTCCTATGGAGCATGTGATGCCTTCACATTCTCCCTTGCTCACGTCTCATTGAACCAGAGACCAGTCCTATCAAGAGGGATCCCAAAGTTCCTCATAGTCTTTTCCTCAGACTGGAAAGATTCTCCTTCTCGACTGGTCATTTTAAAGGTAGTGCCAACCACAGGAAATTTACTGATTTCTTGTTGGCAATGCTGTGAAAGCCCAAAGGAGAAAGAAATCAAGAAAACCAGAGCAGAGGGTGAGGAAGACTGATGAGCAGGAAAAATTGGACTTTTGTGGATCGACACTGAGCAAAACAGGGATTTGTGTGCTATTAGGACAGTCAGGTAAAACACACAGCCTGTTCAGCTCCATGGTACTCCCTGCTGAGGTCCCCCAGTTCTACCTGTGCAAATGCCTTGTGGATTTTTTTTTCACTCGGAATAAAACAGTATGATTAGGAGGAAAAAAAAAAGGCAACAAAACAAACACACCCTAACCCAAAAAAGTTCTTGCAACTGAAATGTTTGTTTCTACCACTGAAAACTCAAGTTTTCTCATTACTGCAATAATGTGTTGAATTGAAATGGCTGAATGGCTTTAATTATAATACTGATTTTATTTTTCTTTTTGGTAGCAATAATAGTCAAGCAATCGCATGCCGACAAAGACAGCTTTGAACGAGCAGCAATCCTGAGAGGTGCCATCCTGCTGCCTCCCCCCCAGCCCCATCTCCCAACTCTTGACAAAGAAAACAAGTCACTGCCTCTTCAAGACTTTTCTTGTCCTTTCTGTTCGTGACAGGCGTAAGTGTTAGGAACATCTGCTGGCCCGAGCTTGCTTCCTCCTGCTGTGCCGGGCTCTGGCAGGGCCGTGCAGAGGAGCCAGGACCCCGTGCCAAGCACGGAGCGTGGCGTTGCCGAGCCAGGCCTTCGGCGGGGCCGTGTCTGCAATAGCAGGGCACGGGCTCTGTGCGACTGGCAGGGCTCTGCTCAGCTCCTCCTGGGTTCTTAGGCCACAGCTCTCACAAGTGGCAGCATTGTTGGTGTTTTCTCTTTGTGGATAATGAATGTTATTTTAAGCAAAATAGCCAAGGGGGATAAACGGATCAACATGTGAATCTGAAAACATTTTCTATGAGCTTTGACTTTGAAAGTTACTATAAATGAGACATTGCAGAGAACACTTTTCTTTCACAATTTATTCTTTAACTTTTTTCTGCCTTTCAATAATGTTTTGTGATTCACTAGCTGGAGTTTTTTTGTGGATTTTTTCCCTTTGCTCTGTCAGGTTTCCTTGATGGTGGCAGTATTTTCCAGAGCAACCTGAAGGGAAATTATATCATTTCACAGGGACATGGAATCTGTAAAGAGAGATGCAGACCCTGCTTTATTTTGTAATTGTTTGCTTCAGAGTTGGCTAACTTTCTCTTTGGATGGAATGGACGAAAAGCATTTTGCTTTCTTTCAGTTTTTTAAAGTAAGGCATAGGGTTTCTCTGCTGTCTCCTAAGACTGGTTGGTTGCATACTTTTAATATTTTCACCAAATTAAAAAAAAGATAAAGGAATATGCGGAGACTTGGTCTATTTCATGTCACATGTGAGGTCAATGGGAAAAAATTACGTGCATCTAGGAGTAAAATTTGTCTCAGACTTGTCAGATCCTAACAAGTAGTGATCTTGCTACTTGCTGTTAGATTGTAGAGTGCCTGTGATATACAGAGGAAAAATACACAGTAATATGATGCGGTGCTTCAGATCTGTTTTCTGGGGGATGGACGGGGAGTTCCTGAGGCTATTTTATGTGCAATTTCCTGATACGAGAATTTTTAAAGACTCTTGTAATGATTTATCTGGAGATTTTCTTGTAACAACATCAAAAGGCAGCCTGAAGTTACACTATCCTATACTTCACTCAAATCAGCCTTATAGAATAATTCAGTTGTTTTTTCCTTCTAAGTACACACTGAGTGTGTGTGGCAATGATCCTGGAGCCTGCAGGCAGCTGCAACAGAAAAGGACTTCCGTGGTTTGCTTTTGCTTTCTCTTCCTGTCCCCTCCATTTTCATATATGTTTTTGAGGAGGCCGAGTTTCTGGTGGACTACCTAGTGCAAGATCAGGGGAAAGTGAAACTGTGTTTTGGGGCTTGTTTTGTTAGTTCTTTTGGTTTTCATATAGTGCTCTATCAAAGGCACTGTTCTTTAATATTAAAAGCAGCCCAGCAGATGGATAACTTAAAAATGTCAATCGATAAAAATTAAAGTCTGAACTTTATCTATAGGAAATACTAATGAGAGAGAAGCTGAGTATGTCTCCCCCTCAGCCCTGCCCCCTTGCAGAATGCCAAGCATCATCACTGTGGCATCATTTGAAAGTAACTTTGTAGTACTTCTAAGTAGCTGAAACTGAAAAGAGTAGAAATCAAGTTGATAATACAGTTTCTTTTCAAATGCTTTCTCTAAATGTTTAACACTGTGTCCCTGAGGAAGTCCCATTATTAAAGCTACGTGACTATGAAATCACCTTGACTCTGTGGGGTAGATATTTGAGAGTCCTGGGGATTTTCCTCATCTGACTCTTAGAGTTTTCTTTCGTTGCAAGGATTGCAAAGGTTTTTTGCGAAACATGTCCCTCTCAGAGTTTGTATCATCTCCAGTCAGGTCAAATTGACAGGTCTGGCAGGAATTACATGTGTACACGAGGCATATAAACCAAAGCATGTTATTAGCTGATACTAAGGGTTCCTGTAAACTTTTCTCAAAGGATTTTACAGCTTGTTCACAAATAAATGCTAAAGAAGAGTTTCTGTGCTTTTCAGGCACCTTTTTCCCCATGTTACATTAATAACACTAACAAAACTCAACAGTGCATGCTTCTGGAATTAAGGACAGAGGCCCTAACTCGCTTTGCAAACAATAGATACTTGTAGAGAGGGACTGTTCCTCTCTCCTCTGCCACAACCTGGCGTGGAGTGGGACACGGCAGCTGTGTGACAGCATGACAGCAACATGAGGCATTGGAATGAAAAGCAGGAGAATTTTACCATGTTCTGTAGCAATGGTGAAAAACTTAACCCAAAATAGAAGCTGATCAAGAGAGCAGGGTTTAACAGTTGGCTGGCTGGGAAGTTTCATTTCTCTGCAAAGTGTGGACTGTTAGTTTGTTGGTTGTTGGCTGGTTTTCTCCCAAGTTACAAAAACTTGGTCATTCTTTGGTTCAACTTCCCTTACTCCAAGGTTTGGTTTTAGAGCAGGTAGTGAACCAAGGCATGGGGTGTCCAGGGCAATGTACAGGGTGCTCTGCTTTATCTCTCCTGTATAGATAATGTGGTATCAGCTTTGAAAGCAGAGTTGTGTGTGTTGCATAAGGGTGTCTTATGTCTCCCTCTGTATCTATGCAGAGCTGTTAGGCTGCAAGATACTGTGCTGCAGATCTGTGCAGCAGCTTCCCTGGGGGTAGGCAGTCCATGAGAGAACAGAACACTGCTGCTACATCACTACCAGTTCGAGTAGCTGCAGCCCTTGGATCTTTCCCCGGGGGCCTCTCCTTTGCGTATTAACCCAACCTGACCCTGCTTGCCTTGCAGGAACTGCCTGGATCACAGCTAAAGGGGGTATGGCTGTAGGCATGGAAGTGTAAGGTCTGACAGTGATGGCATCAATGAGCAGGAAGCCTTGTACTGCTCTATGTGTTCTTATGAATGCTGAAGCCAAAATATTAATGCATTTCTTTTTTCAGCTGTTACCAGTACAGTATGTTTAGTAGTTATTTGAAAACTACATGACAAAAAAGAAAGGCCAAACCCCCTTAACTAAACCATTTACAAAGCATTCTTTTTATTCCATGTGGACATAAATATGGGCAGAATACCCTTATGGTTTTCTGACTGGGTCATTCAGCCTTAAATTGAAGTGACCTTATTCTGAGGGGATCCAAGGAGCTCAAGCCTTGAATTTTTTCTTGCTATGGTTGCTGATGATTTTTACACTCTTAGCAAGACTTCTGGTGGATGATATACCAAAAAGCTTGCAGTGGCAAAAATTACCAGTGAATTCACCAAAGGAAAGCTATGTGTGTGTAGGTTCAAAGAAGAGGATGTCTTTGGATTTTGGTTATTTCAGCTTGAGTTTTAGTGTGTAGTTTGTCTGGTCCTTTGAGCTGCTGCTCTCTGGCAGTGAATTCACATTTCAGCTTTTTTTCAGTTGATTTGATTTTGCCTAACAGGTTAAATTTTTTCCTTACTTATGATCAGACAGTGCTGATGGGCTTAGGAGGGCTGGTTTAATGTGATCCTTTGTGTTTAGGTGTACATGAGCACAGAAATGTTTTTAGTGGCGTGTGTTTCTTCTAGAAGTGCATGCTCTTCTAAAAGCTTTGGGATTGTTTGGTTGTATATACCAAAACCACTTTCTTTTCTGTTTTCCTCTTTCTGTTCCAGAAACTGGTGAAAGATCTGTTTGACTTCAGGTTTTCTTTTTAATTAATTTTCCAATGGATGAACTTCAGCAGTGATTTGAAATGAGCCTGAGATAGAAGTTAGACATAAATGCCACAAAATTCACTATCTATGCATGATTTCAAATCTCAACCATGAAAAACTGACAAGATTTGCTTTCAGATTTGAAGACAACTTAAACTGCAAAGCAAGGCAAAAAGAAAGTCTGGTACTTCTAATGCTGCTGAAGTGAGTGCAGTTTTTGAAGCCACCAGCTACTAAAACATGCTAATTACTCCATGGAGATGATAATGTGTTTTGGACGTCAGCTGAACAGTTGGTATGAAACTTGGGCCCTGGAAAGTCAGCTGCTACTCACTGTAATGGAGTCGGTGTCACCTGCTGACCCTTCTTTTGTAAGAGTTTAGACTTGGTGTGAAGGGGGTAGAAGATGTTTTCCTTCCCATAACTGAAGATACGGGTGTGTGACTATAAGAGTTGCCACTCCCTGGAGGCAGAGACTTGGGGTAATTAAGCAGGAGCACAGACACCTAAAGAGAGAGAGAATTTCCAATAACTAGACATACAAAATTAAACCAAACTGGTGATTCTAGTTTCAGGTAGTGACTGTACTGGTTTTGCATGGCAGAGACAGTGTACACAGGGAATGTTAGGTTATAGTGCCCACAATAGCTTTCCAAATACCACTCAGACAGCCACAATTGATTGATTTTGTGCCTCTAATTTTGACTTCTTTTGATCAGTGGGAAAAACAGATTCCTCTAAGCCAAGGGAACCATACCCCACCATCTTGCAGTTGTAAATAAAGCTTGATTCTCTACAAACTTCATTGTGAATTGCTGTAGCATGTGTGACTCATAGCCTAATTAAACAGTCTCAAAAAGAATACAATCTCAGCATTAGTTGTGTTTTTACTAAGCATATCCAAGTATTTTCTGTCTCTTGGAGAGTCAAATATGTGGTTTTAAATGATCTGCCTGCCTGACATTGGATTGCCAAACCATCAGTGATATCTGCCATGAATGTGCAGGACTGACTTGTCCAGTGACCATGCTGGATGGCTGGTTTGAAAGGGGAAATTTATTTCAAAAAGTACCTGCACTTGTGCTTTAATTGGGCCCTCACTTCTTAGATGTGCATGTTTGTGTAAGTGTATGAGAAAAAACAGCTACGGAAAGTAGTCTTCCAATTCTCTGCGTGAGTATAATGGAGGAAGGAATTGTTACTTTATTTTTTTTAATTAATTTTGCGTAGTAGAATAATGTAAGGAGGTTCAGCCCTGTGTTTTCAGTGAATAACTACTTGGTAGTGAAATGAAGTAATGAAAAATGTTCAGTTTTTGGGGATACTGTGCATTTGAAAAAGAACATTTTTGCATACTGAGTAGGATGCTCCAAGGCATGCGTAGTCTTATAGAGGCTTTTTTCGTTTCTTTTAAATATGGTCCTTGGTGAAAAGTCAGACGTGCTGTAGGTAAAATTTCCATTTGTGATCCTTTTGCTTCTAACCTTGTTGAGCTCTTAGATCTACGTACTTGTGCCTTTGAATCTCTGTGTGCGGTGCAGAGCTGTTTATGCATCTTATTCTCCTGTTCCTTCACCACAAACCATCTGATGCCCACAGAAGTATTTTTCCAGGCCAAAGTGCTCTTAAATAAAAGACCTGATTTTAATTGTTTTGTACCTAATATTTTATGACTACAAACTGCTGTGAGAGTATCAGTTATTTCAGAGATTTTCATTCCTTTTAATTATTCTGTTTTTGGATGTCTTTACTTTAATTCTTGTCTATGTATATGAACTTACATCTTATCTCTGCTACTCCAAATTTGTCATTATTTTGCTATGCTAATACCTTTTTTCAGCTTTCAAAGCTGCCTTGTGTTGCTTTTGGGTTTACTGGTTTCTTCAGAGGGGAAAATTTTTGGCTAATACTTAACCTACTCAATAGCATAGGTGCTTTGCAGAATAATTTTTAATAAATCCCCCCAAAACAGGTGTCTTCCAGTGGACTGGAATACAGGAGAGGAGAGCAGGGGGTGTGCAGTCTGGAAAGACAACTCAGGAGACCTGAGTTGCATGCCCAGCCTTTAAACATTCCCTTTGTTCTCTTGCATTTGCTATTCCTTCTGCTGTTTAATTCCTGATGATTATATTTCCTTTTCCCATCCCTCTGACATATCTGTTTAGCCTGTAAGATGTGTGGCACAGAATTGTGTCCAGACATGGATGTGTGTGCAGAGCCAGACCCACGTGAATCTCCAGGTTCAAGAGGAGGACAGCAGTGGCAGCGTTACCGTCCTGAAGCTGCAGTGATTATATTCCCATCTTGGGAGCTCTTGTACTTGAGGTTGCTTGTCTCTAGGTAACTCCTCGGTGTCACACTTCTCTGCAGCACATCCTAGGATCATTCTGCCACATCCAGACCTCTCCTTCCCCGGGGCTCCCTGATCCCTGCAGTCCCTATTACACACACACCATCAGAGGAGGAGCAGTGCTGGTTACCTGAGAGCCCCAAACTCCATGAGCCAGACCCACTGGGGTGACTCCTCTGTCACTCCTTCTCTGGTGAGGTTTAGGGGATTTGCTGGCCTGTCTGCAGGCATTAAAGGCTTCGCTACTTCAATTCTGTCTTGCCAAATTTCCCACTGAAAGTGGTGGTGCACTGCAGCTGTATCTGGCTCAGGTTGATGTTGCCTAATCTGTGGGCTGCTGTGAAGTCTCCTGACTTTTGCCATCTGGGAAAACTACCTCTGTAATAGTTTCTACTGTAGCTGCCTTACAGCTTCAGGATACTTTTTTTTTTCCTCCCTTCCTCCTGCATCCTTCTTACCTTTTTTCGGTAACTAGACGTGGGTGCTCTCTGGAGTGGGTGCTTTCCTCCCGCTCCCTTGCTATCAAGCGCTCATCACATGATATCAGACCTCACCCAGACCCAGGCTGCCGATCACAGCGTGTCGTCAGCTGGCACCGCTCCCGATTCTCCAGAGCTGGCAACTGTCCTCTTTTCTTTGAGCTCTGATAACGGGAACAGATTAGCGGTGGGAGCAGCCGGAGCACTGCTTTATGGGGCTTTACTCCTGTATACCTCCGGTTTTCCACAAATCTTGCCAAGTGTGTTTCCTGATTGTGGGCTATGTCATTTGCTATGCTCCCCTTCCCTGCCCCCACCCATTTCCTGACATCACTTTAAATCCAGCTGTAGCACTGGTCCAGTTCTGCTGGGGCACTCCACCCTGGACTTCCGAATGCAGTAAATCTTTCTGATCAGGGGAGTCAGATGGTGTGTGGAGCATGAAACACTACAAAGCTTTGTGAAGCTTAGGAAAGAAATCCTCCAAAAACGATGGAGAGTATTGAAACCTTTTTTTTTCCTTCTTCTTCTTTTTTTTCCCCCCCACAATACTGTGTAACTTTTTTGTTTGGTAAGTCTGCTCTACCCTAAGTAGAAATAAACAAACAAGAACTTTAAGTTTGTCTCTACTGCAATCTCCTGCAGCAATTTTGAAATGATGTGGCATAAAGGAATAAATAAAATACATTCTCATTGCTGTAAGTGGCCTGTTTGTGGTGCCTTTCTAGACTACCACCATCATCATCTTGCAGAACGCCGTGGGTACTGTTTCGTTTGCCAGTGGTTACATCGTCTGGCCTCAGAGGTAGGAGCTGGTTATTCTGGGGCTAAAACCGTCCAAAGCAAAGGTTTGCAGTGCTGTGATTACAATTAATCTCTTGGCAATCTTGCTGCCATATACCCTGCTAAAGAAGGCTTTTTACTCATAAGAAAAGTGTTGGAGCCCCCACTGGCATTATGACCAGCTACTTTTCTGATGGAGGTCCCTAGGATCCAGGATTTCCTTACCTTCCTGGCATTTGGGCTTGTCCCATGTGCTGCTGATTTAAATCTAAAACAGCAAACACAGACTAGGTTTTGTTCTTTTTTGTCCTAACTGTGGGAACTACGAGTAAAAGGACATGTCAAATTTTGAGCATCTCTTTTTCCAGTGTAAAGTCAGTCTTCCCACCTGCATAAATGGGGGAGGGGTCAGATGGACTTGAGTCAGGTGTGTTTATAATAGCATGCTCCTCTTCTAAAGAAAACTTAATTTATTTTAAACAGTGGGCAATTGATGGAATTTATAGCCCAGTATGTTTTGCTACAGGATTAATAAGTGGTGTCCCATAGGGCAGCTGCAATTTGCTGCCCTGAAACACTGCTTGGGATCAAAGTGCCCTTCTGCCACATTGCCCATGAGCTATATATGGTGACCAGAACTTGTGTGTGAAATGTCTTCAGGTCCTTTCTTCCAGGTCAGTTGTCTGAGGCAAGCACAAACCCTTCTGCCAATCACTGCTGCCTTGCCTTTAGCCACAGTTGAATTTTTGCTCACTTTGTATCAGTCTAAAGATATTTGCCATCATAGTGTAGTGTCAAAGCCCTGGAGAGAAACAGCGTCTGGTGGAAAAGATGTCTTGTGTGGACTTAAATGTCTTTGATGAATACTGTAGAAAGAGTGATGCTTGCTGGTGAAAGTTTTTAGGGGAATATGCCTGTTTCTTGGAAGGAGACATCACAGTTATGGATGCTCCACCATCGTGATCAGGCAAATACTTCTTTATTCTTTTCACTTTTGTCTTTCTGAGGCTTTTGCACCTTTTTTTTTAAATCAGCTGCGGTAATCCCCTTCACACTGGTTTAAATAGCAGCATGACACTTGATCTGAATTATTTTTATTATGTCCTGTGGCAGAGTGCAGTGCTCCATCATTAGCAGAGCATATTTGCATGATATCCTTAAAAACTTTGTCTTCCACACTTTATTGTGACTCTCAGGTTACTTCCCAGGGAGATTCCAGGGACTGGATGTTGTGGGGTGCAATGTCACAAACATTCTAGAACCAGTTTATTTCCATGGTGGCCAGTTCCTGTGTGTCCTCCCCAAAAGTGGCCCACAGTGGGGACTTTTCTGCTGTGAATGCTGATTACATTTGCAAGTGGTATTGATGTGGGTGGAACTCTGAGTTTTCTTGACAACAGGGTTAGGATTTAAAATCTTGACCAAGTGGAGAAATCGCTTGGGAAAAAATAAGGGGTGGTTCAGAAAAGGACAAGCATAGAGTTGTTAACTTAAGTGAGAATAATGGGCTGTCCAGACCCAAAATGGGAGATGGCTGACTGAGCAGCAGCTCTGCAGAGGGAGGATGGAGATGATGGTGGATTCCAGGCTGACTGTGAGTCACCAGGCTCATACAGTTGTGAAAAAGGCAAACCGGGGTCTATAACCAAGAGGGTAGAGTGATCCTTCCCTCAGCTCATCTTGGTGAGGTCGCAGCTGGAGCCTTGAACCAGTTTTCTGCTCGCAGCCTTTAAAAACAGCAAAACAACTCAAAAGTGGGTCAAAAGTAAAAAAAAAAAGGAAAAATGGAAGAAAATAGCATGAATGGATGATTTAGCAGACATGACCTATACAGAGAAAATGAAGGTATTGGGGTTGCTCAGTCCGTGGAAGAAAAAAGTGAGGGGATGGATGGACATGTTAGCACCTGTAAAATGTGGAAAGGAATAACCTGTTTAGTATATATTTCAGGAACAGGACTTGTGTCTTGTGGGAGCTTTGTGCAGAGCTGTCACCAGAAATCCACAAGAGCCTCTTTTTAACAGATGTATTTATCTGGATCTATTTCTGTGGCGATGTCCCTTCTTCTCTCCTGTTTTGTGATGGCCAAGCCTGAGAAACACATGATGTGAAGGGATCCTGTGCTTCCCATTGCAGGAGAGCTGGCTCTGGCCCTGTGAGCCGAGGAGAGCAGGGCAGCTGCAGAGCTGACTTGCACCTCAGATTGATGCTGGAATGGCAAAGCTCACCCTGTGCTTTTGTGCTGAGGAGGCAGTGAATTCATACCCAGTTGTGGCCCCACAAATACTTGGTCAGAGGTGTGCTTTGATGTCAGGCAATGAGAGTTTTTGGCTCCTGGTGTAGGGAAGTTGAACGTTCGCATTTGGCTTGCATGAGAAGGCCAGTCATTTTCCTCTGTAAGACTGGAGGCAGGAGAGATGACCAGGGTGAAAGCAGGAATGTTGCTTTAGACTCCAGGTATCAGCTGTCAGGAAATGACAGATCCATCCTGACAGACGTCCCTTTAGCACCAGCAGCCAAAACGTTGTGGTCATATTGTTGTGAGGAGTTTGTCCCATCTTTTAGGGAGGTTTTTGTCTTGGGCATGTGCTTCTTCTCCTCCATCATGTAGCAGCTACTGCAGCAAAGCAATATTAGGAAGTAAGATTTTAGCTGTCTTCCACGTGATTAGTCCTGCTTGAGGGAGGGGGAAGGGCCTCACACTCCCTATTAATCATTTCTACTTCCCTCCTCCCATCTGCTCAGTGAGTCTCTTGCTCTTGCACACACCACTAATATTTGATCACTTTATTTCTCTCTGATTCTTTAACTTCCTCCGTCTCCATGTTGGTTCTTTCTCGAATCTCTGCCTGCCTTGCTCCTACATTCTTGCAGAGATGCTACTCAATGACCTAATTTTCTCCCTTAGCTTCCTTAAAAACAAAAGAAAAAAGGGAAAAAAGAAACAAAAAAAGAAATACTCCAAAGTTCCTCATTCCCCTCTCCTTGGACATTACACCTTTTCCTAGTGGTCAGCACCTTCAGCCAGAGTTGTAGAGCACATGTGGGCAGTGCCTTCTTCCCTCCTCCTCCTCTTCGTGCCCTCCCCAGAGGGTGCAAAGCTGACTCCTCCTCCACCTCCTTCTCTTACAGCTGCTTTCACTAGCCTCCTAGCTCTTCTTGGCAGTGAGGAGCCTGGACATCTGTAGAAGCAGCTGGAAGCAAGATGGAGAGCCAATATCCTGCAGCTCATCAGATCCCTACAAACCTCAGCTCAGGAGCAAACTGCTTAATTTGCTGTGTTTTTGGACTGTTTAGTTTGCACTGCACAGTGCTCGTTTCTCACCATCCCAACAAAGCTACAGCTTTATTCATACATGTCGTGTCGTGGCAATGGCATGTTTTAGAAATCTTGTCACCAGTCTGTAAATCTGAGTGCTCTTATGTCATAGTGGCGCAAGGCAAAGTTAAGCTTTGTTTCCACCTGGATCTTCAACATGACTTGCCATGAGCATCCTATGGCTCCATGGACAGAATTTAATCCTGCATTAGCTAAAATTTGACCTTCGTCAAGCAAGCAGCTGTACCACAAATTCATTGTCCTGAGAATTCAGCAAAAGTATTTTTCCTGGTTGCCTGCCACCTTCCCACCTGATTTACGTCAAAACCTTCTTGCAAAAATGACTCTGGTGATATTCTGAAAGGTGACAGGTATCCTTCCCTGTAAACACTGGAAGGCAGCGTTAAACTGAGCTCGGCAGGGCTGTAGGAGCAAAAGAGGTGCAGGATTCCTGCTACTGTTCCTGTGGAGGTGGGAGAAGCTGGCGGGGGTTGGGAGCTGCAGTATTTTGCAGCAGGGCTTTCGGGGATGGGCCTCTGAAGGGAAGCTTGCGAGCCGTGTTGCCGTGAAAAGCCTCGCAGCATGTTACATGATGCAAGCTCCTTGGCAAGTGCTGTAATTGTGTCACTGAAATGGCTGAGCCACAATGCTCAGGAAAAAGGTTTTTCCTGGTGAGCCTGTGAATGCACTGTACCCTTCCCTGGTGCACCAGGGCAGTCTGGGAAGGCCAGGGATACCACAGAGTGCTGAGACAGCTCGTGCTTGGGGAAGGTTTCTTGTGCTCTGTTTTGGGATTTAAAATTTGCCAATTTGTGGCTGAGAGCACGTAACAAGAGATATAACTAGACAGATGCTTTAAAAATATTTTTCAAAGGACTTGGAAATAAGTGTGATGATTAGGGACACCATTTTCATAGAGCTTTCAGCCCAGCATCCTGTTTTACTCTCGCGACAAATTGCAGCTATGCACAAAAGCCACTACTGGCATTTTTAATGTCTTGCTCCTTCAGCACTAGCAATAGCTGTTTGCTTTTAAGTGCCATTATTTGCACCCAGAGCAGTTGGAGCAGAGGGGTACAAAGTAAAGGGAAGTGCTTTAGAAATCAGGCTTTAGGCCTGATTGGGGTTCAGGCTTCAAGCCACTAGCTCTGAGAGGGCTGAGCAGTGCTTTGTAGCATGGGTGTTCATAGGTGTGTGTGGGTACACAGAGCCTATACATGGTGTTGTCAGGTGTTTAAGTCCAGTGTGAAGCAAATACCATTTGCAAGTAGCCTTAATGTGTCTTCTTTTTTTTCCTCCCCCCTGTCTCTAAACCTTTGCTGTGAAACAGAGCTCTCATATTTTCCATTCCTAATTCAAGAGCTGGAGAGATCGCTAAAGCCAGGTGTCAAGTTACAAGAGAAAGAGTGAAGACATTTGGTTGCAGCTTCATTGGCTCACAGAGTGCAGACACCCAAGCGACCAGTTTCATCAGCCCCCGTGCCTATGTTAAAACTCTAAGGAAAATCACCTTTTCTCTGAGTCTGTCCTTGGGATGGACAGTGTCTGCAAGGAAAGTTCCCACCAACAGAGGTGTTTGAGGGCTGGGAGCAGGAGGAAGGAAAAACCCTGTAATGATCAAAAGAGCATCTCGTCCATAGTACAGGAAATGTTGTTCCTACTCATCTGAGCTACTAAAATAAGGCAAACCAACAAGTTTCAACAATAACAATGTTCAAATGAAATCCTTTGAATGGGTAATGTGTGTAGCTTAAAATGTGACTCAGCCAGGAATTGTTACTATTTCTGGTACTGTTTTAGTTTTTAAACCTAGTCTGCTTCAGATATTTGGCATGTCCTTGGTTGTGATAGGAGGCTGATTAGAGGTGATGACTAAATATCCTTTATGGGCTGACTAATTCAAACTTGGATCTTTTCTGCTGAAATTGAGATTTGAGGCTCTCGAAGTTAGACATGAACTTGAGTGAAGATTTCAGTGTGTAAAAGAAAGCCAAACCCCTGGACTCTTTTTTACTTTTTCATTACCACCTCCTTTCTAGCATTTCTTTTTTTGTTGGGATTTTCCAGACCATGGTTTTTCCTCAGACAGAACCCGTGTTTGGATGCTTTCTTCAAACCTTCAGCTGCTTCTGTTTGATTCTTAAATTGGTGGGGTGTGTTTGACTGTTTCTTCCGTAGTTTGTCCACCAGAAGTCTCCTCACCCTCTTTTCCTTTCCTATGTATTCTCTTGGTTTTTCCTCTGTGTGCTGGTGTTCCTTTTGCTGATCTCCATGTGTTGCTGATCTCCATGTCTTCTTTTTGTTGCTCGTTTGCATTTGTCTGGCTGGAAGAGATCTGCAGCCAGCTCTTCTGTTTCCCCACCATGCCTTTCCTTTGGTACAGCTGATGGGAAATACTGTATTTCCCCCTTCCCTCCTCCCACTGCCCCCTTCCTCTCCTGCTTCCTTTTCTTATATAGCTCAGTGAAAAATACTTAATAAAAAGGACTTTGGGTAAAAGAGGAGCAGAACAAACTCCAGTTATTTCCCTGTGTATGTTTTCTACTGCCTGCTTGTTCCTGCAAGCAGGCACTCAGCCTATGAAGCTGGATATTCTTGGGAATCAGTAGAGAGATTAATTTTGGAAAAGGTAGTAGTGGACTGAGATTGATTTCCTTATTTAAGTGTGACTGTTACCCATATGCTGAAGACCACATGTGACTTCCTGCGCTTCCTCAGTTTTTCTGCCCAACCTTCAGTTTACATTTTGGTGGCTATCCTTACAGTGAAAAGAAGTAGAAATTGTCTTCCCTTCACACTGAAAGTTTAGGTTAAAATTAAAGCACATACAGAGCTGCAGAGAAGCTATGGGACTCATCTCCTACAACCCAAAGGGCTGCCTTTGGGGCAGCCTCTGGGACTTTTCGGAGAGCTGAAAAGGGGAATTTCAGTGTTGGTGAGCATTTTTCTTCCTGCTGCCCTTGTGGCAGTTGTGAAGATGTCCCTAAACTGTAGTAGTTGTCAGTGTGTGTGTTTACTCTACTGAGATACTCTGTGAACCCTAAATGTGACGCATGCTGAGATGAGAGGGGAACCAAAAATGAATCTGTGTGTTTTCAGCTTTTCTGTCTTTATTTTTCCTAGTTTGGTGGACAGTGATTTGTTGTGTGTGCTGCTTGTGCACTGTGAAGCATGAACAAAGAGAGTCCATGCAATATGGAAGACACAAATTGAATTAAAAGTGTCAAGTTCTTCCCTTCCTGCCACTTTTCCAGGCCAGTTTTTTTTCCTGTGTGAGCTGTGTGTTTGCGTGCTTCCAGTGCTGCTCAATGAAACACAAAGCACTTTTGGATAACAGACAAAACAAAATTAGGTGCTTTGTTGTTACTCATATGCCCAAAACTAAGGAAAGACTTCTCCCTTCTCATGGTCCTGTGCAGGGCCAGGAGTTGGATTCAGTGATCCTTGTGGGTCCCTTCCAACTCAGCAGATTCTGTTTCTCTCCTTCCTCTCCACAAACCTTCAGTGCAAGCAGTAGGAGTTTGAAGAAGTTGGGTGAAAACCTGAGGGGAGTCCAAGGTCTTCTTATGTTTGTGTAATTCCTGGTGGGAGCAATGTGATGTAACACTGAGCAGAGTCACTGTGCTCATGTACCTTTGGACCTGGGCAAGAGGAAGAAAAGCTGTGAGACAGCCTCTTGTCAGGAGCTTTTCCCTGCAGTCCTCCAGATTCCTGAAGGACAGGTCACTTCCTACCAGGAATGAGAGATGCTGAGTGAGGATGTACAGCCTGTGCTCTGTAGGTCTGCAGACTAGATAGGTCCTGTGAGCCTTTGCCTGTGAATACAGGAAGAACACGCTATGAAAGGTCCTTTGTGCAGATGCCTTCATATAGATGAGGAGAAAGAAAGCCTAAGTTACCTGCCTCGTCTTCCATCTTGCCCGTGCAAATGCCTCCCATGGCTGCTAGCCCTTTTCTGGGAAGCATAAAACCCTTCCCTCTGAGGGACCATGGATTGGAGGCTTGCTCTGGGGCAGTCCAAAGAGCCAAGTCACCTTTGAGAACAAGAGAAGGATATTTGGATGATACCTGCGTGCCCTGTTGTGTACCCTGGTGCTCAAGAAGGGGCATTGCTAGAGAGCTCTAACATGAAGCTCAGATGAGCAAATACAGATGTCAAACATGTCTTCTCCCTATCCAAGCCGTCCCTTACTGTAATAGTGGCATCAGGAGGAAATGTGCATCAGGAGAAATTTGAACTTTCTGCAACTGAAAATGTAGCCCCAAACTTTGAATTGCTTGTTTAGCAACCGTGTTGGATGGGTAGTATGGGATAGAAGCACACATCATTTTCTGTCAATATGGGAGGCTCCTGTGGCAAGGTGGACAGGATGCTTAGGGTGGGACAGCTTGGAAAAGCTCCCCAGAACTCAATCCACATGTGCTGTTAGTCACTGCCTGTCCTTTACTCGTGCATGAGTTTCAGGCTGGGTGCTGTAGCTCGCAGTGTGACCCCAGATGTGTATTAATTGTTTATTTTCCTCCACGTGCTGGCAGATGGTTGGAAGAAGAGTCTGCCAAGCATAGTGCATGCTTGAGGGCAGTGATTTTGAGGCACGTTGTTGAGATTATCTGGTGTTTCACATTTTCTGTAATTTAGTTTTTGTGTGTGTGTGTGTGTGTGAAGGGAGTATTTAAAACTTGCAGACAATAGTTTGCTGGGTTGCAGGGAATGAAACCCCTAATGAATAGTCCATTGTTTACATCCATTTGAGGCTGCTTCTTTGCTGAATTAGTGCCATGAAACATAGCTGCAACTCTGTTGTTTTTAACTCCCCTCTCCTTACCCATCCCCCTTCCTATTCCTTATGGTTGCTAAATCTTGCTGTTATCTTCTCTACACAAGTTTCCAAGCTTCCTTCTCGCCTCTTGATTTTCCTTTGCTTAAACCTCTTGTCCAAACTGGGTCATCTTTTAGTTCTAGAGGGGTGAATTTTCCCATACTTGGCCTCTTGGACTCACGCTTCAGTCATTATTTTTATCCAAATGAATGTGGGGGGAAAAAAAAATGCTAAAACTATTTTCTGCTGCCACAGTCAGGTCTAGATCCCCCTCTTCCCTTTACCTTTCCCTCCCCACCTCCTTGCTTTGGCGCTATTTCTGTGCCAGTTTGCAGCTGTGTGTATATATAACTATTTTATCTCATATTTGCCTGCAAGCCCCCTGCACAATTTCTAGCTCTTATTTTCCTCTCTAGTCAGGAGGCTTCCTCCCTTGCTCTGTCCATACCGCTCCATGCTCTGATCTCCGTCATCTCTGTGTCTTCTTTTGGTGACTCCTGCAATTTGAGGTATCTGCCTTTTCCCCCTCTTTAAACAGATAAGTGTGTGTGATTGGCAGAGTTGTAAGCTTTTTTCCCCTGTACTCGGTTTGTAGGTGGCTTTTTTTTTTTTTTCCTTGTTGGTGCTGTGTAGCTATTTACCTGCGTGACTTGCTGGAGTGATTGCTCAGACTGATGCATACCATACTCTGGAACTGTTTCTTTTCTCTCCAGCCCTGATTTATAGATAACTGGAAAAAGGAATTCTTGGCTGCCCTGTTTTAAAAACTATTACACCACAGAAAAACTCATTATATGAACATAGCACCTGATATAAAAAAGCTGTGTTCAGTTTTCTGGTTTTCCCCATTAAAAAAAACCTTCCCTTTATTATTTAAACCATAATTCCCCTCAAATTATATTTAAGGGATGTAGACACAAAGGCTTTCCTGCTCTTCCAGAAGTTCCTGGAAATTGGGACTAAGGAGTTTTTCATAATCAATAAAGGGAACGGGATATTTTGGAGAGGTTTTGTTTGTTTTTCTGGATAGGCAGTGTGCACATACCACATAATACAAACCAACCACAGCTCTATTGGGCTGAATAGTGCTAGGACTAGTATCTGCAGAGAATTGCCTATGGCTGAAGAGATCAGCAGGTTGAGAGAGCTGGAAGACCCTAAAGATTTTGAGAAAGTAGGAATAGACCGAGTGTCCTTTAATTAAAGGAGTGCTGTGTGTTTTGCAAATCAAAAGCATTTGCTTCCCTTTTCTTCACAACCTCTGTGGGATGCCCTCTGCACTGCAACTTGAGGGCAATGGTGTAAATTTTGAAATACTCTTTGTTTGTGTAGGACAGTGCTGGCATCCTTTTGGGTCAGCGGAGCTGCTCTAAAATATGGCAAAATCATCAAGTGGCAAGCAAATCAACGATGCTTCAGCCCAATGCTAAAGAAAATCCTGCAAGAGGGAGAATTAGCTGTGGAAATTTA
Organism: Atrichornis clamosus; assembly: GCA_013400975.1. NCBI lineage: Eukaryota > Metazoa > Chordata > Aves > Passeriformes > Menuridae > Atrichornis > Atrichornis clamosus. The sequence continues at coordinate 87,009 of WBMZ01015464.1, forward strand.
CCCTGTTGCTACGGAGCTCATTTGGTTGGTTGTGTATATCATGTCAGAGTGGAATGGTTGAAAAAGTACTCCACATGGTAAATGAACAGACAATACATTTGTGCCAGATACAAGACAACTTATACTTGCATAAAACCTGAGACACCTGGTAGTGGTGCTGGGCATGTACTGTCTGTTAATAGTCAGATAGGGACACAGGTTGTTTTTGAATGAAATGTGGTTGTTGGAAGGCAGGGGAGGAGTGAAATGCCTCTGTGCCTTTAAAGTATTTCTCCTTTTGATGTCATATACTGTTAAGGAAACCAGATTTTGGGGACATGTTAGTTCTGTAAGCAGCAAAAGTTTCTGCTTCCTATAGTAGTGGGGTTGCTTTCTCCTTCTTACTTCCACTCCAGATTGATGTTAAGATCCTGAGGCTGTGGCACTGCTTTCATTTTGGCCTCTTACTTCCCTCTAAAAACAGAGAAAATACGTAGAATTTAAGATTAATTCCTAACTTTCTTACAATTTTCTCCTCTTTCCACCTCCATCACTAGACATTGCACATTCCTCCCAAACCAAACCCCTATAGCCCAGAAATAGGTCACACCCCACCACCTGGACAGCAGTCATGCTTGCGTCATCGCTTGGCGTGACGTTGGTGAGCGCTCGGCAAGCCGGACCAGCTCCTTCAGGCAGCGGGATGTGAGAACGCCCCTCGTGACACCTGCAGATGGGCCTTAGGAGGTGACGGGGGAGAGGACACTGTTTACAAAGGGAAAAGAAAAAAAAGAAGAGGTATAAGCTAACTTCATCAGAGCACAGATTTTCTGCTGGTTTATTTGGATGATTTATAACGGTATATGGAGCTTTGTCACCTTTGTGCTGACTAGTTCCACTGCTGCCCAGAGGTCAGCCCATTGGCCTGTAAAAAATGAATTGTCAATCTCTGTGGCTTTTCCTGGTGGCCACAGTCCTGGGGCTGCTGTCAGTCCTACTGTTGAGCTCAACTGGGGGGTGGAGGGGTCAGCCCAGGATATTTGCTCAGCCTCTCAGCACTGCTGGTTTCACTCTGGACATCCTTATAAAGTGACCCTATGCAGGGCACGTGCAAATCTCCTTTTTGCTCAGTGGGTAGAACAGCAGCAATGCCAGCAGTCAGGCTTGTAGCCTTTGCTCAAGGATGCAATTTCTTGTCTGTGGTGTTACTTTGGGAAGCTCACAGGAAAGGACCATGCTTCCAGTTTGTTTCAAATAGGGTTAGCATGGAGTAACAGGGCCAGTTGCTGCAAAAGGTTAGCTTCATAAGGGGTGGACTCAATGGAATTAGCAGCAGAGACAGAGGTATCTGCAAACATGTGAACATTTTCATAGGACATGTATGTTGTGCTTTTTCCTGAGAAGTACTGAGAACAAATTGTCATGGAAATGCAAAATACAGTCAGTCTGTTTTGGGTTGAGGTAAGAAATGAGGGCCCTATAGCCCGGAGAGATGTGTATGAGTCTGCGTGGAGAAAATGCACCTTAATTAGATGGGTTGACAGATCCTGTTTCTCCTGCTCCTTCTGCAGTTTGCAGTGTTCAGTCTAGGAAACGCCTCCCAGATTCGCCCACCACTGCCCTTACGGAAGGCCTGGCACACTCACCTGGAGTCCTCCATGCTGTATGGCTGGATGTCACTGAGACCTGGATCATGACCTGTTTGGCTGGATGGACAACTTCAGCCTGGGAGGGGAGCCCAGCACATCCCATGCCCTCCGCACACCGTGTTCTTTAATGCTCCTTCCCGGCAGCTGGCTGAGTTTTGGCATGGAGAGGACGCCGTCCCGGCGGGGCCTGGCCGGGTGCTGGGGCTGTGCCTGTGCTGGGGGCCGTGTCCTCTCCTCTGCTGCTGGAGAGCTTGTGGTGCTGCTGTGCTGAGCAGTGCTGCTCTCAAAGTTGCTTTATAGACATGCTAGGCTCTACTTTAGCTTGACAATACACCCTTTTCTTGAGAGAAATGAGAAGTTTCAATTTCAGTCACTAGCCTGTTTTTCATTGACCTGTTTTAGTCAGCAAGTCATGGCTTTACTGTGCCACTCTCTCAGACTGCCACTCATGAGCCTAACGAGATGGTGGAGCAAAACTCTTGTCCTCTGCAGAAAAAGCAAAGAGAGAAGAGACAGTTTTACCCCAAACGTTAGAGGAGGCTAGGTCAAATTAATGCTACAGTAATTGTAAAATATTTTTAATTTAAAGAGTAACTTTAAGCTCCAAGTGGGGAGTCAGGGGGGCAAAAGAGGGGGGAAGGGTTTGGACTGAAGTTAAACCTTTTAAAACTTTTGACTGAATCTTTTATTCAGTGTTTGTATAACTCAGCTATCTGCTAGTTAATACCAGTATTTTTGATACCTCTCCAGAGCCAATACACGGCAAACCTTCAGCCCTGTTGGGTATTTGTGCTACAGCATAGTTAATAGCCACGACAACAATTCAACAATTGTATAGAAGCCTCCCCTCCCTGTCTGAGTGTTGCAGGCACCAGAGTGTCTCCATTGGAAAACCCCTAAACATACAGTTTCAGCCAAAACTGGTTTAATGATAGTCTACTGAGAGCTTGACAGGCTTTTTTTTTTTCACCAAAAAAAAAAAGTGGGGGCACTTTTTTCTTCCCCCCCCTCAATTTTTTTCTCAACTTCTTTGCTTCTTTTGTGAAAGCTGCTGCTGTAAAACACAAGGCAAATTAAAAAAAATAAATTGCTTTAAATTGCTTAACAGGCTTGATGAGACAAAGCCTGGTGTGTTGGAGTGGCTGCAGGGAGCTCTGCGGCTGCTTTTGTATGATTTCAGAGGTGAATTTAGATGGCTGGAAGATAGATGGGTGCCAGATGCAGTTTGACACAGATTCCGGCAGCTGCTCCTGCGCGAGGTTTCATTAGTGGTGAGTTAGCGAGCAGCAGAGCGCCGGCGAGGCCCCCAGCGCTGCGCTGACAGCGAGAGCACTGAAACAATACAATATTCGCTAAGTGATTTTAATCTAGGAGATTAAATGACACCCAGTTGGTTTCCCGACTTAGAAAGCCAACACAGTGTAAAGCTGTTCATGGCACTCACTCCACCCAGGCCCGTGTCACATATATTTACATGGAGAGTGCTTTCCTGACCCCCTCATCCTGAAATGGGAAGAGAAGGGTTGATTTTGCGTCGCAGTCATATTTTTCCATCCTAACTGTATAATGTGCTTTTAACTACAACAGGAAACATTGGCCTCACTTCAACAAATGCTTACATTGGACCAAAGTGCTTGCGCGCTCCTGCTAAGCACAGGCAAAACTGTTTGAAAGATTAGGGCCAGGGTCTGTAAAGCAAATGGCTTCCTTTTTAATAGATGGGCAAGTCCCAAAATCAGGAAGCCATTAGTATTTATAGGCTTGGGCAATTTGGTTTGGTTTTTAGTAAACCAATGTACTACAATGGATGACTCGATAGAAATGATGGAGGAGCTGTTGTTCTCCAGGCAGATTAAGTTTTATTTGTGGAGGGATGCTAAAGATTGGGATTTGGCGAAGGGAGAGAAAATGTAATCAAACTTATTTGCAATGCAACCCAGGCCGACTGTGGTACAAGATTCTTCCAGGGGGACTTCGTGGGCTGTATTTTGGGAACTATCCCTGTGGCACATTTACTGTGTGGTTATTTGGGCTTTGTATAGACTTTGTGTATCTCTTGTTGCTTTAGCAAGTAAATCCCTGACTAGGACAAAAAAGAGGGTTTTCCTCTGATACTTGAGGGAAGTATGTAGGGAAGCAAACAAACAAAATCGCTTTTCTTTCATATGTGTCACCTGAATTTTGCCTTTACATATTTAACTGCTGATGTCATACTACTCTGTTCACTTTGAGTCATTTACTAGCCTCACAGTAAGCAGACAAACTAGCTTTTTTTTTTTCCCCTTCAATAAATATGTGAGTTAGATGTGTATGGGCTGCTGTCTTTGGATCTCAACTGTTGGTTGTTTGTGCATGTTACAGTTCTGTTTCTAGATGCCTTTGGTAAATACCCCTTGCATGGCTTCAATTAAGCTTTCTATATTGAGAAAGTATGCCTTAATTTATCAGGTTAAAGATATCTCTGTTACATCAATTTGTTCACAGTGTGTTGTGACCTAATCAACTAGGGATGTAAGCCATTTCATGAGGAGTAATTACTCAACAACAAAAAATGTCTCTCTTTCCTAATAGCCGTGAGTGAGTTGGCTAATTGGAATCCATTTTGGTAGTGGCAGGTCAGCAATCAGGAGGTGGCTTTCCTGGCTGGCTTCTAGGTGGGAGGGAGAAGGCAGCAGCAGCAAAAGCACAGAGCTGTGATTTCCTGAGGTCACTGGGAGATCTTTGCTCCATTGGATCCGTGTCCCACGTGCTGGGAGTGGGGTGGCCTCACGCTCCCCTTTACTGCTGATGCTGTGACAGTTTGGTCAGAACCCTTTCCTGGATATTTTTGAGGGAAAGAATTCATGAGTGAGTTGGAAGTGCCAGATCTGCTTTCAAGACTTGCAAAAGAGTTCTGGTGTTGTTATTGTTACCGGGGGCCAGGGGGCTGCAGTGATGTTGCCATGTGGCAGATAATCTCCATGGCCTGGCTAGGCCTTGGTCAGCAGAGGATGGGAAATTTAGAGAGTGGTGGCTTGTTATGTCTCTCCTTGGATTAACTTATGACACTGACAGAGCAATTTTTGCTTTCAGTGCTGCATCACTTAGGAGCATGAGCTGCCAGTCCTGCTAGAGGTGTCATGCAGAAGCATCTTTTAGATGACCCCACTGGTTGCTGTCCTGTTTTTCTACTTGATAGATCACTGAGGTGCATTCTGGTTTTTTCTTTTATTTTTTTTCCTCCCCTCCTTGACTTCAAACCTTGCTGAGAGGGAGGTGGAGAGGAAAATCCTCATGAATTAACATTATTTCCCTGGTGGGCTTTGCTGCCATTTTATCTAATTACGCCTGCTGTTTTCCAGATCACATTGTAAGCATTTGCATGAAGGGGCTTTCACTTACCTCCTCAAGTAAATTAAATAACAGCCCTTAGGCTGGGCTGACAGCATAATGCATTTTCATGTGGGAGATCAACAGCTCCCATACCTTGAGATGGGAAATGCTGAAATGACAGGGAAGCTCTGTGCTTTTGTCTCAAATTAGGGCAACTAGATGGACTTAGGGCCACTTTGAAAATGCCTGCTGCTGGCTCTTGTGGTGTGAAGGGATCAGTAGGAAGAGAGAGGCACATGGGATTCTGCAGAGGGCCGCAGGAAACAGACTCATGAGGATCCACAAGCTACGTGCAAGATGTGCAGGAAAGCCAGGGAAAGCAAGCCTGTTGTCAGCAGGTTTAAATGCACAGCCCTATTGGAAAGTGTGAAGGGATCTGCAAACCGTGAAGGACTGGAAGCCACAGACATAAAGCAAATGAGAGGTGTAGGCCCTGCCCTGAGGATGTTTACAGCATGACTTCGTGGATGAGGAAGGCTGGACTTGTGTTGAGCACTCTGGAAATCAAAACACATGGCCTTGACTTTCATTTCCACAATAAGCCATCCCGTAGTTTCCCTCTGCTTCATTTCTTCAATTTGCGAAATGAGGCAGTAGCCCCGCTGCTGAAATGACAGTCCGCTGCTTTCTTTGCCTGACCCGTTACTCCCAACGAGTATCCAGCCCCAGGAATGATCCTCCTCCAAATGTTTCAGGGCTCCTAGAGCCCTTTGTGATACCAGCCTTGTGATATGATCCAGTTCCTTCACAGTCATATGTGTTATACATCACAAATGTAGATCAGCCCTTCCCTGACTGTGGTCACTCCTTCATTTGTTTGATATAGTTGGGAGCTTCTGAGGAGGAGAATGGATTGGGAAGAAATGACCATGAGGAAATGTATTCCTTCAGCTCCTGGTCAGCCCAGGCTTGTCCTGGCAGAAAAGAGGATGTTGCTGGGAAGGCAGAGAGAGGAATTCCACCTCCCCCAAGCCTAGGGTAGCCCAAAATTCTGGTGTCCTCTTGGGTTCTTTCTTTATGGAACATTTAAGTATGCCTGAACTGGGGACACGCCAGCAAGGGGGCTGGTCAGCTGCATGGCCAAACTGAGTCAGTGCATAGGGAGTGAGGAAGAGAAGGAGATGGACCTCTACAGTAAGTAGGGAATTTAATCCCTGCTCTGGCTTGCTCATGTTGGTCATGAATGGGGGCTAGCAACAGGAGAGGCTGCTCAGTTTGGCCTGTGCCTGTCTTTTGCAAGGCTCCCCACCACATACGTGTTTCATGTAAAGGAAGAAAGATGGTGTGTGTTCAGTTAGTTCACTCGTGGTGACAGCGACCCTGTCAGCATCACACCTGTAATGTTGAGTACTTTCTAGCTTTTGGTGCTAATTCCTTTTATCCTGTGTCATTGGTTAGGGATTAAGGAAATCATGCAGATCACTAAGATCTGCTTGAAGGAGTCTGCAGTGACTCACTTTTGTCTGGGGATCTTTGCTGAAGAAATGCGCTTTACTTGTTTTTCTTTTGAAAATCCAGTTTTCTGTTCCATCAAAACATAATTTCAGGTTGAAGGTGGAGGAGAACTAGAAATGTCTGTGTGGTGGGGGTATAAACACCTTTTAACTTACATGTTAAAGCATCTTGGCTCTTCCAAGTAACCAGAGAACTACTTTGCGATGCATTTCTGTGTCTGAAATGAATTTTGAATGCCAGCAAGATAATGAGATTTATCAAATAAAAAGCCTGTCTTTCACTTTGTTCAAGCTTGGCCTCATGCCTCAAATACATGGAGTTTAGCTCAGAAGCAGCTTGTAATTTGTATCACAAAACCACCGTGTGTAATTCATGATGGATGGTAGCCACTGGGTGCGGGCGGTTTGCACTTGGGACATGCTGACAGCTCCTGCTGACATTTGTGCCTGGTCAAAGTGACTGCAAAGGGCAGGGGACAAGTGAATGGTCACCATGAGGTTACTGTGGGAGAGGCTGAGGAGGTGTTTGCCTCTATAAATCAGGGATTCAGATTTAATGTCAATCACTTTTTAGTATGAACTTGCAGGATATTCGTGATGCAAGACACGGTGATGCTTTTAACGTGTATGGGGAGATGATTCAGGACTGATACAGCTGCTTCAGTGATCTGGTAGTATACATCCCATTATCATTATTCACTCACATTATTCACTGTTAGAAAGCTTTCTAACAATTCATGATATTTCTCAAGCTCTCATCCCCTCCTCTCTCTTTCTAAAAAAACTAATTTAATTTTATTATTATTATTATTCAGATTCCTGCTGTACACATCCCCCAAGCAGGTGGGAGGGGGAGTTGGTGGGTGATGACTTGGCTTTGTTGGAACTTCACTTAATGCAGGGTGGGGGCAGAGAAAATGAAGCTAAATTACGCAGATCCTGAAGGCACAGCTAGTGCACTGCATCACTTGTGAGCATGACTAGAACTGAAAATGAATCACAGCCTTGTTAGACACTGTATGTGTCAGTGCATGTGGGCAGAAATATCATTCAACGAGAGGGAGAAAAAGACAGAGAGACTACATCTTTTAAAGTGTGCTGGTCCCACTGAAGTTGTTGTAGTATTTAACCTAATGGGTGAGAGCTGGGAAACAGAGGGACAGCTGCTCTAGGATACTTTACCTTGTTGATTTTTATTTCTTTCTGAAAGTTCTGGAGGAGTCCGGACTTCTCAGCAGTGACGTTTTTTCTAAACCAGAAAAGGCTGTAACTGCAGGTTCAGGTTTGAACCTACTCTCGAGGACTTTATAATACAACCACCCATTTGGGTCTAGGTTTGAATGGGGAATTGCTTCAGCCTGTGTGTTCATTGTGCGTTAGGAAGCAAATGTGATTTGCTATTCCTGTAAACTTTTGATGGTTGCACATGAACACACAGTACACACACGTGCACACTGAGCCAGTTCACATATTCCAGATACAAAAATCCAGCCTGGAACTGTAACTCTGGTTCTTGCAGCTGTATAATTCAAATAGGACCTATTTCTAGAATGGAAATTGGTTTTACAATTCAGTTACAATGTGACAGAGCCACATCAGGTGATCTAATGGAAAGGTGCTGGAATCAGCTGGCCACTGAAATCTGCTATATCCGTGTTTGTGTTCCAGAGGATACTTGCCCCAAGTGATAGCAACGTTCCTAAAGAAGCTCTCCCAGCTCCTGCAGAGACCTATCCATAGCAGCCAACAAGCAGCAGCCATCTTAAAATTCCCTTCTTGGCACACTAAAACCACACTTTTTCGAAGCCAGATGGAATCAACCAGTGTATTCTTTCATGGGTGTTGGTTTTGCATTTTTGAATGTTGTGCTTGGTGCCTGTGCTCAGTCATTGGCCTGTGATGTGTGATGTGTTGTATAATTTAAAAGCTGATGATTCTAGACACTAGCCTGAGTTTTTAAAAAGTGGCTAGAGATGTGTGGTTTCTCCTTTATCCCCCTCCCACGGACCAGGTGCTTTGTACTTTCTGAACATGCAGTGGTTTCTGAACGTTGTGAAAGATGTAAACTGCTTGCAGCTGAGAACATAACAGTGCACCACCCCCTACCCCCCCAAAAAAGGGAAAGAAGATAAAAAGCCCACCATCAGAAGCATTTTAAATCTCTGTCATCATGTGGCATTCCTAGAATGTCCTTACTTATTAAATGAAATAGGAGAAATGGGAATTGCTTGTGATTTTCTGACTCTTAATGTGACTTTTTTGGGAGAAAGGCAAGGAAGGGATCCATACTTGCGACAAGTTAAAAATAAGTTTAAATTACTTAGAGTAAGACCATGTTCTGAAAAGTAAAGATTTTGGACTTAATGTGCATGGAACAAAAGGCCGTTGTGAGCTATGTACAAGAGTTGCTGCGAGTTTGTATTCTGCCCTTTTTTTTCTGTGGGAGTTATTTCCTGTTGTTGACTAGAGTTCTTTATTTAGAACCACCTAGCTACTGAATGACGGCTCGCTTGCAAGAAGAAAAAGTGTGATTAAAACTTGCTAAGGCTTATTCCAAGATCTCCCCACTTCCACTTATTTAAGGGGAATCTTCACTAAATGGAAGAAAGTAAAGTTCAAAACAACAAATGCATTTCCTTCTCATTATTTTGCCCCCATCAGCTGTGGCAGCTAGCAAAAAGATCTTGAGAGGCTGAGGTCTTCCACCTGAACATCTCACAGAAGTTCATTGTCACAGAAGACAATGTTTCTCTAACAGAGATGATTTGGTTTAGGTTGTTCTGGTTTTAAAACCGAAACAAACCCATCAAATGCCAGGTCTCCCTTTTTTGCTGGCAGAGGTAATGCACCAATGTTCTTGGGGGCAGCTCTTTCTATGAATCCCCCAACTAGAGTAAGGAGTGGGCCCTTGCGCCTTCCCAGCTGCTCAGATGAGAAAGAGTTTCCTTTGAAGAGCACTGCCAGGAAGAGGGGGTTTCTGTATGCTGACCTGCTTGGCAATAGTGTTTGGGTACGTGTGTGGAGTCAAATTATCAGCACTGTGACATGTGCTTACCTTCTTTTGGTCTTATGACTGGGGCTGAACATCCAGCGAGAGTAAAAGAAAGTTAGCAGAAGAGCAGATTCAGAAGGAAAAAGAAAATAGATTTAACATGAAGGTTAACTCTACTGTAGGTAGTAGGTAAGCAAGCAGAGTAACTGGGGTTTATTATTACTTTTCACTTAGCAGGAATCACACTAGGAATGTTCCCTGGGTGTGCATGATTAGACAATGCATTGGGGCATGAGGGATAGCAGATGGACAATCATCCCTCCCTGGCTGGGCTGGCCCTGCACTGCAGAGGGTGCCTCTTTCTGCCCAGCTATTGCAAAAAGGCTAGTGCCTTTCTCTGCAGTACCTGGGGCTGGCTGCTCTTGGTGGGCAGGTTCTTCACGCTGCAGACAGGAGTTATGGCTCAGGACAGTGGCTGGCATCTTCCCTTCTACGGATGAAACTGATAGAAACTGGTTTGTAAAGCTGAACCTCTGTAGAAAAATGGATCTCTGTGAAAGAGGAGCCTTGTGCTCATCCCTTTGTGCTGGGAAGGTTTGTGGCTGGGAGAAGAAGCGGGGAAAGCCTCAGTGATAAACCTTGTGTTATTTTCTCCTCCTGCTGCTGTGCAATGGTCAAACAAGGGAACACCCCGGACTCAGTAGCAGCACCATCAATGGGGATGCAGCTCTTCCTCCTTGTTTCTTGGGTCTGCTCCTTGCCCTTGACTTGTTCCTCTCTGTACTCCAATCATATCTCTGTTTTGCTCCCTCACCAAGGCTAAAATAAAAATAAAAGGGGAGAATTATTGCTGAGATATTGAGCTGAGAAGATGCTGAGAAGAATTGAGCAACCTGCTTTTGGCTGTTACAGAAAACCACTACTGGCTTTAGGGAGTGCTATGCCACATGCAGCACCTTCTTCCCTAACTCCATGCCATCCATGCTCACGACATCTCTCTTTTTTCTTTTTTTTTTCCCTTCTATTTTTTTCTTTTGCACTCCTGCAAATGCCCACACGTGCTGTGTCAGATGGGTGTGATCAGACAGGAGAGCTGCCTTTCCCCTCTTCCAGACCCCCGGCACATTTCAAGGACATTCGCACCCCAGAGCCGCTGTGGGAGGAAGAAAGAGAGCATTAAGAGGTGTGAAAGGAAGGGGAAGATGGACTGTGATGATAAATGGTAGATTTTCAGCTTTTTTTCTTTGTCCTGTTGGTAGAACCTAAATGCTGGGTGGGATTGCAGTGATTTAGTGTTTCATCTTTGCTTGGGAATACTAATTAGGTGTAAACCTCTTTTAGCCTTTGGCTAATGGTCACTATAAATGAACAGCTTCCTTTAAAGTGACAGAACATAAAAAAAGGTTAGAGGAGAACCTAAATTAATTTGTGCAGTTCCCCTTTTCTTCAGAAAGATAAAATGCATTTCTGACGGTTGCAGGGGTGGTTTTAGGTAGAGTTCAGAAATGCAGACATCACCCACAGTCTGTTTACCTGCACATACAGTACGAGCTGCTGCTGACTCTTAGCCGTGCTAGCACTAGGGAATGTAGAAAGACAAAATGAATCATTACCACAGGCATAGTCACTAAAAGCATCTGATGTACTCATTCAGTCTTTTTTTTTTTTAATCTCCTCTTTGCACATAATCTAAGGAGTCACATATTTTATGAAGGGTTAACACAGAAAGACTTGTGCATTCTCTGCATTGACTCAATGAGTTCAGTTCTATATGATCTTCAATTATTTGTAGAGGAACAGAATGGCAGTGGGAGTTTATGCTGCTACATTTGATGTTCTTGTGCTAGGTTTTCTGCCAGCTCCCTTTTTTTTTCCCCTTCCTCTTCTAAATTTGGCCCTGCAGATCCAACTTCTGTTTTATTGGGGTTTGTTGGGTTTGGCTTTTTGCTTTTTTTTTGGAAGAAGTGGTGTAGGTCACTCACTGTTTGCTTAAAATTAGACCCTCAGAAACCTTTGTCTGAAAGGAGTACAGATAAACATCGTCTGTAAAGAATTTTGCACTTGGGACAGTTAGAGGAAGGATTTATCATTGCATTGAATTACTTTAAAAATGCCTCTGTCTTGGTAAGCATTCCTTGAATATAGAGGCTCTAAGAAGCTGTAGAAACTAGTTTTAAACAATAGACCCAAGCCTCCAAAACTGTGTAGGAGCATCAATATGCTCTACAGGTTGTATTCCAGCGAGCAAAAGCAGCTATAGGTGTGTGCATTCATTTGGATGTCAATGTATTAACTCATGTTTTCATATAAATAAGGATTGAAATAGCTTGTTGTTGGGTTTTGGTATTTTTTTCCCCCTGATAATGCATCTGAGCACAAACACATTAAACTCCAGTGACATGGTTTTGAGTCCTGTATAACAGATTACAGTGCTGTGTAACACTCTACATCAACACCATTTTGATTGTGCCCTCCCAGCCCCAAATTCGTTGTTATTGTTGTACAATGCTTTAATGCAACAGATCTGAGCAGGAACATCTGCTTCTAGAAGCCTCTGGTGACCCCACTGCAGGCCTCATTTGGTCTATCAAGCCTTTGGCACCTCAGCAGGGCTGAGCAGTGCTAAACATATTCCAACTTGCCTATGCAGCCAGGCCTCTTTCAGGTTTCACGAGTGCTTAGGAAGAGTGTGGGGAGCATCTGTGCTCCAGAAACCTGTGGCTCCATGGAGAGCTTTGTAGAAGTCAGGAAAGGGTTGTAGGATGTGCAGCACTCATGGTAAGCCAGAGCAGTAGGGCTGCTCTCCCCTGGTGAACAAGGAGAAGGTGGACCCTCAGCGTAAGGGATGTGGTGGTGACCTTTGTGCTGAAGGTTGTGTGGCTTGCATGTTTGACAGCCCCTTGTTGGTTGTTAAGGTTTTCAGGCTCATGTTGGGTTTGTGCTCAAAACTGATGGGTGGCCTGAAGTCTTCTGGGTTGATTGCAGCGACATCTGTTTACACCAGTGGTTAATTAGGCATGAAGACTGGCTATCTCTATTTTTCCCCACCATTTCTGTGTTTTTTCTTGATTAGAAGTATTTCCTCCTCAGCTGTAAAACAGAGGCTTTGGTTTTATCTGCGGATTTTTTCTCCCTCTTAATCCATTGGCCCTGGTATGAGATGAATATCAGGACATCAGCATAGCCTCTCTTCAAAAGAGTAACCAAGTGTTCCAGAAAAGAATGACTTGTGCTTTTGATAGAGACTGCAGAGTGAGCACTGAAAGGGAAAGAAAAGCAGCCTAAAATTGTTTAAAACTCTGCTCAATGCAGAGTACAATTCACTGTGTCACAAGAAGCAGGGATGGAAAGGGGAGACTGTTTTAGGAGCCTGTGTGCTGTACAGGCAGTGCTGGTGTGAACAGTCTGGCCTGGGCCAGAAATGAAGCATGTCTTGCTGGTGATGCAGCCTGAATGGGATTTGGGAGAGAACATAGATTTTTATAAAAAGGCAGAAAGATGTGAGAAGATATACAGCAATGGTAGACAGTCCAAACCTCTGTCAGAGGACAGTCTTTCAGCTGGAGCAAGGATGATGCACACCAACAGTCTCCAGAGGACTGGGAGTGCACAGGGAATTACAGAGGGAGGGAGTCATCTCCGTGCATGAGGAATGCAGCAAAACCTCCTCTGACTAAGCCAGCTAATGCACACTGCATTTTTTTTTTCTTTCCTGATAATCCTGTTCCATAATATTTCCTTAATAATTTAGCACATGAAGAGTAGCCCTTTTGAAAAGCATCTAAATCACCAAATCTTACTTTCAGATGAAACCTTGCTACCCCTGTCCCTCGCACGTACTGGGGATTTTTATTGGGTATGGCTATTTGAGAGCTATCTTGGCGTTAAGGGTTGGGTTTTTTCCTTAATTACTTAATGAATTTACCATGTGGCACAACCCTTGGTACTGCCAAGCAATAGCTTTCTATTACTAGACTGTACAGGCCTGATCCTGCATTGCCAAAGCCAAAAGCAGTATTTGGGAATTGATGTTGTCATCGAAATCTGTAGGAAGGCTTAGAATAACTATACAAAAGGGGTTAGTTGCACTCAGAATATTGATTCATGAGCTCCCTGGTTTTTTGCATCACTGTTCATTTTTACCCAAAGAAGATCAACTGCCCAACTGGACATATAATATATGATACTGCATTAGAACTAAGGCTGCATTTAGTCATACTCATTAATTAAACTGATTTCTCCTGTAGGGTTTTTTTCCTAGAGAACTAACAGAGAATGATAATTAAGCATATTATGCATTCTAGGGAATGGTGTTTCTCTTAGTGCCACAAAAACATTAAAGGAGAAAAATATGAACTAAAGCAGAAAATTAAGGGGGGAAAAAGAGCTAAAATTGGAGTGAGAAGGGGTGGAGCATTACTTCCTTTGGTTTTTACTGACTCCTCTGTGCCTTGGGACACGTGAGGCAGCCTTGTTACAGTGGAAGAGTTGCACCAGCAAAAAAAGAAAAAAAAGCCTTTGAAATCCCAAGGAAAGCAGCCCAACCCACAGGTGCAGTTCCCTTCCTGCTTGTCTACAGGTGCAGACTGCAGTAATGCAGCACCCCAATTTTTTATTGAGAAGGTCGTTTTTATTTGTGGCTGAGCCTTGCTTGAGAAGGGCCCTGAACTGGCCTGGCCAGAGACAGCGCGAGGTGTTAGCAGTGTTTAATTGTGCCTTTGCTTGCAGGGTGCTTTCTCCTCGCCCAGGAGAGCCACACTGCTCCATGAGGAGGCTGCTCAAGTGGAACGAGCTACTCTGGCTGGAGGCAGGCCCTTTGTTTAGCTTTTCCCAAGTTACCAGTGCTGAGGGGATCTTTATTTGCAAAGAGTTGTCTGCTCTGGGGGCAGTATTAGGTATTTGCCTGCCAGCTCCCACATGCATTAAAGCAAAGACATCCAGGGACAAAATGAAGTTATGTTGAACAATTACCTGATGAAATCTCATAGTATTCATGTGTACTTCAATTAGAAAGGAAAAGGCCAAGGATGCAATTAGAAACATAGGAAGCAGTTCACTCCATCTTTTTCTGAAAAACACGAGGGATGCCAACACTCCAGCCCACCAAACCTTGCCACTCTTTCCTCATTAGCACACGTGTTGATGAGCAGATTACCTGGCAGTCTGTAGTGTTTCTAATGAATTGCTTTATGAAGTCCAGTGTCTGTCTCCCCCCTTCCAATCTTCCCAATTTTTGATTTGTGCTTGTTCATTTATTTATCTTCAATGCAGGATAGTTTTTGAATGATCTTTGTGAGACCTGGCCTCAGACAGGCTTTGACCATCCTTGCTCAAAGGCCGGGCTGCACTTAGACTCTGCCTGTAGCCCATGTCAGGTCAGTACTGCTGCAGAAAGAAACAGTTCAGTTCCTTCTCTTTTGTCACGTCATCTTCTGGTGTAAGCAGTTCAAGGGCCTGTGTCAAGGCTATGACTGCACAATTCCATCTGTGCTAGTGCTCCCTGGGAAGCCCTTTCATGCATCGTTCTGAAATGGGATGTGCTTTGGGTGGCTCCTCCTTGCAGACACTCAGGCTTTTCCCTGCTCCCGTTCGTGCAGGCTCTGGAAGCCTCTGCCGACACACTTCTTAGCACAGCCTTTTGCTGCTCAGCTGCAGGCTGCTTCTCCATGCTCACCGACGTGTTCGGTGAGCAAACTGTGCTCGGGCCTTGCAGACACCTTCTGGTCAGGTTGCTCCAGAGCGGAGTCTCTTGGCCAGAAAGGTCTCGTTCACTCAGGTGCGAGGCCATGTGAGGAGCAGTCGGCAGCGGGATTATTCACCTCACATAGCCCAACCTCGTCCCGCCACGATGGAGCCTGTGCTGTGCACGAAGCACAGGAAGGAGCTCTATTCATATCGATTCGTATCGTGACCTATGCTCAGCTGGGAGTGCTTCTGAGTGTGGATGCAGGTTGTACTAGTTGTGCTCAGAGGAACAGCCTGAGTTACAGCGTGACTATAAACTCCTGCCAAGAAAGACTCGGGAGAGTTACAGTAGGAAACAGAAGGGGCGGTGAGCTTTTTCTTGTGCTAGTGTAAAATTGGAGCAACCTAGCAAAGTCAGAGGCATTTAAACCTTGGATGATACAGGCTCAGGCTTTTTACTGCCGAGTATAACATGGCAAGATCAGGGCTGTGCATACTGGGCTGGAGCCCAGCTGCTTATGTAGCAAATGTTTGTGGTTATTCGTATGGTGCCAGTGATAGTGTGCACACACCCAGGCACAGGGACTGTAAACCTGCTGCGGACTTTGAGCTCCGGAAGGCAGGCGCTGCTCGGCTGGGCGCATCCACGGCACAATTGCGCAAGGCCAGATCCTGCTGTGTTACAAATCTGGTGTAAAGGAGGGTGGAATGGGGCCCTGGAATTCAGTGAATCTGGCATCCAAAAAAACCCAAACAACCCACTTAAAAATGTACAAGTATAACAAATGTTCTGGGTAGCTTTTGAGTAGGCAGAAGCCCACTGGACAGGTATCACTCAGGCCCTAAGGAAAATGAACTTTTTCCTTTTATTTAGTGATTTTATTATTACTCTGGTAATTTCAGGGAGAGACTTGTTTCCTCAGGCAGAAGGACCAAATTTCAGTGACTTGCTGCTGGAAAGTATCCAGCCAGGCAAATTCTGGTTTTAATGTTTGCCAGTTCTGGGCAATTTGCAAATCACTCGTCAAAATTCAGTAAACGGTTCGTGAATTGCTTTGCAGATTGGTTCAGGGCTAACTTTATGCTGCAGATATGGGATGAGAGAGCTTGGATCTCCTCGAAGGAATGGCTGATAGCATGGGTGGAAGGGAAAAGATGTGCTGAGGGCTCCAAACCGGCAAAGTAAAACGTCAGGTTTTAAATCTGATGCTCTTTCCTCCCTGTTTAGTGACTTCCACAGAGTGCTCAAGTGCCAGTCCTGGTGTTTAAAAATCAATTAGATGGGGTCTTTTCAATTATAATTTTAAGAATCCATAACATGAGCACTTCATCTCCTTTTATTTTGGCAGATTCGTTATTTTAGTAGTTTTGAGTTGCTTTTCCCTTGTGGATTTTTGTCAAATACTGTTTCCAGGGTACAGAAACGATCCTTCTAAAAGTACCCTTCTTTTCCGTTTTCTGACTGAAAATGGAACTTAGTTTCTAACAAGACCGTCATCTTGATTGATCACAAATCATTACACACCGTTTTGAGCATAATACCTGAACGAGTCGTGATATTAATGACTAATAATCGCCTTTATATTAGGTCTTAAAGCCTTATTGTCCCGAAGTACAACGGGTTTAGTGGAACATGAAAGGCTGGAATGATCCGAGATGCCTGCTGGGGCTACAGCCAAAACTATAAGGTGTTTGAATCGCCTTTAACAGCGCCGGCTGGGATTACAGCCCCTTTCGAAACACAATCATTGAGGTGACTTAAAATAATCGTCTTCTTTCCAGATAGCGCCTGGTGCCGAGCGTTTCCCTCCTTCCCCCAAGTCTTCGCGTGCTCGAACATCTCCGTTTGGCCTCATTTTTGTGCTTCGGTGGTATCTGCACAGCCCAAATTAGCAGCGAGGATTCCACGGACGGGGGCCGCCGCCTCCCTCGGCTCCCAGGTGAGCTCCCGGGGCGCGGGGCGGCCGGCAGCGCTCCGGGCTTTCTCCACATCCACATCCCCGTCCTCGCCCCCGCTCTGCTTGACCAAGCCGGGGGCTGACCGGAGGTGTGCGGGGAGAATTTTGGGTTGTGCGGGGACAACTCCGGGGCCAGCCCCGCGGGGGCAGCAGGGCTGGCCGAGCCCCGTCCCCCGGCCGGGTCCTCGCCACCGGATAGCAGGAATACTTGTCATATTTGCGGTCGGGGCGCGTTGGCACCCGCCTTTGTGCCGGCCCGGCGCTCCCTGGGGAAGCCGCGGCGGCTGCGGGGGCCGCACCGCCCGCCCGGGGCCGGGGCACGCGTGGGCAGCGTGGGGAGCCGGAGCGGGGGAGGAGGAGCGGGGAGTGGGGGGCGGGGGAGGAAGGCCGGGGCCGAGGCGGAGCTTGACGCGGGCCGGAGGGTGAGGAGCTCGCCGGAGCCGCCCCTGTCGTCAGTGCTGGCGGCAAGTGCTGGGAGCCGGGGCTGGTGGTGCCTCCTCCTTCTCCTCCTTCTTCTCCTCCTCCTCCATTGTATAATGCTGCGTGATCGCAGCCGCCAGGGCAGAGCGGAGGCTTAAATCCTCACGCCGCCTGCTCCTGCCTCCTCCTTTCCTCCTCCTCCGCATCCCACCCGGCCCCTCCCCGGAGCGGCGCGGCGAGGAGCGACATATGGAGCTGCTCTAGGGCGAGAGTTTCCGACCTCCCCCTCTCCATGCTTTAGTTCTCAGGTGGAGCTGCATGTGGTGAGTGGGTCTGGGGGGCTGCGGGGCATCGGGGGAGGGGAGGGCGGGCAGGGAGCGGCGACCCCCCCACACACAGACCCTCTGGCTTTGCGAGTCATCGGGGCTTGTTTTATCTCTACCTTTAAATTGGTGCCCGGGCAGAGGAGCTCGGGGCGGGGATCCTCCCCCTCTCCTCAGGCGGGGGGGATCCTGCTGAGATGAGCAGAGGAGGGAGAGCGGCGGAGTTGCCCTTAAAATACGTCCCCTCCTCCGCCGAGGCAGGGGGATCCCGATCCGAAGCAGGTGTGGGGAGCTGGAATATACTTTTTAATCGAGGTGGCTGTGCCGGCCCTGGGTAGTGCGGCCGGCTGTGCTCTCAGGAGCAGGGCTCCCTCCGACGCCAGGAAAGCCGCGCCACCCCGGTAAGTTCGCGTGTGCGCCGGGGAGCCCCTGAAGCCGGGGGCTGCAGCCTTGCTCCGCTTTCCCAGCGAGAGCGGGGGCTTCAGGGAACCCCGAAAAGTGCGTGCCGTAGTGCCGGGAGAGCTAAAAGGGCCTGGGGGAGACTTTCACTGTGCTGTAGCAAAGCTGACATATGGCTGGGCAGGACCCGGCTGGCCCCGCTGCCTGGCCCTTTTCAGGGGTTGGTGTTAGGGCAGGGGATTAGCCTGTCTTTTCCCTGAGCAATAGCGCGCATGGGTCTTCCTTGGGAGCACCGCCAGCACGGAGAAACGGGCGTTTGGGGGGCTTCTGTGAGTAAGGCTCTTCATCTTTTGGAAACGATGGTGAAAAAATATATTTATTAGGATTTTCTTCAGGGTGGATGAACGCTTGAAAAAAAAAATCCTTTTGCGATGCCGCTTTGATTTAGAGCATTTGCTGCTTTACTCGCATCAGGATCTGGAAAAGTAAGTTCTTCTTAAGCATGAAAATAGGAGTACAGTTACCTGCTGTCATTTCTTGCATTTTGTGAAACAGCTGGAAAACCCAGGGCCACTTTTGTTTAAAATCCATGGAGGGGTTTGTGTGCTGTCCAGTGGGCCCCTTGGTGGCTGATTTACAGCTATGGGTCAGCTGCTGGTGTAAAATAAAGCGAATCTGCCTGGTTTATCTCCATCCGGAGGGGGGGCCTGTCAGCTTCTTCACCCGAACTTCAGTGCAGCACGCCAGAGCTGTTGCGTGTGGCGGCGTGTGCTCAGACAGATCCACGGCTCTCGGGAGCAGGAAAGTCCAAGCTTTTTTATCTGTGCCTGGTGCAGCCATCAGGGTGACTCTCGCTGCCATCAATGGGTGCTGGATTGGCCACTGTAGAATGAACTATTGCTCAAACAACGGTGGGAGAGGGCTTGGTGCCCCAAACACCAGTTTTATGCTTGTGTCTCTCAAATGAGTAAACACTTGCTATGTGTGTGAGTTGAAACAACGCTTCCTACCATTTTAGTCTGATAATTTTAGGGATGCACCTGAACAAGTGAAGGTTCCTGTGTCTCATGGACTTCTCACAGGGTACAAAATTGACAGAGGCACCTCAGTTTGCATTTAAGTGCACAGGAAGCTTTCACATGGTAAAGCAAACTGTAAAAATGAATTGTGTTTTCTTAAAAATTATTGCTGTAGAAATTAACCAATTGATTTAGCAGGGTAAATTGAAAGCAGTCCTTTCTGGTTGAAGTTGAAATGCATATGTTTTTACATAATAAGGTGTATCTTTGTACTCTGATTTAACATAATGAACTTGTGGTGGTGGTAGAGAAAGGAGGAGGATTAGCAGTTTGTGCTGCTGGACAGGTATCTGAGAGCATGTCCTTCGGAATACTTCCATTGTCCAGGCAAGGATTGCAGCACCTCATATAACAGCTCCAGATATTCCTCCTTTCGTGACTGATCCTGCTTCCATTTAAGTTGGTAGCAGAAACCACCCACTCCTTTTCTGCAGGAACTGGATTGGACTGCTAACGAATGAAGCTAGACTTTGTGCATATTAAAACACTGCTTTGATTTTTGTGTCAAGCTGATTTCTTTTTCTCTGAAGCTGATTGAAAACAAACAAAAAGAAACTTGATAGCCATAGCTCCTTCAGGTTTTGTCTGTAGATGAAGCAGTCTTAAAGAGCATTAAATACATCTGTAGGTGCTGATTTATTGAGAGTTGTAATTGTGTTCCTTTATACACCTGCTCTTTTTAACAAGAAAGATGAAATAATGAGTTTCAAAATGGAAATAATAACATAAATATTCCAAGTGCTTGACTTGTCTGCCTGAGAGGCATCAAGGAGTTTGAGATAATGTCCTAATAGCAAGGAAAACCTCAAATTTCATATTCAAAATTTATTTTTTAGCTTCCATGAAGTACAGCAGATTTTATGCAATATCTAGCTTGAAGGATTTTGCTATCATACATACAAGCTGCTTTTATTTTTTCAATAAATATTTCATAGAGAAAACAATTTTTTTTAGGAACTCTGACTTTTTTCACACTGATGTAAAACACTCCTGGCACAGTTCATCTCTGACTGTGCTAACACTAGACAGGTGATCCAAAATACTTGTGACTATTTTTGCTTTTATGTAACATCTTAAAGTGTAATCTGTCAAACAAGGAGAATGCAGTACTTTGAAAGAGTAAGTAGTCTTCTGGTGATCTACTTCTTGTAAGGGCTGGGTAGCAAGAGAGACACCTTCTTTTAACTCAGCCTTGTAGTGTAACTGGCTCACAAGGAGACAGCTCCAGTTGCGGTGTCTTCTTAACATGCACACGAATCAGCGCCAGAAACAGCAGCTTTCAGTTACCAAGTCCAAAGATCAGGAGTGTTTCAAGGGAGAGAGCAAGGTCCAGCTTCAATGTAAGCAGGTTGGCACTAAGCACAGATCTTTAGTCTTGATGAATCTTTTGCTGATTAATGGTTTGTAGAGGATGAAATTTGCCAATCTGAGCACGGCACTCATTTTCTTCAGGGGGATATAACTACATATTTTCTGCCACTTCTTTTGATTTCTAAACTTCCATCAGTCAGAGAAACTGCTGTCATGAAGAAGTGCCTGTTTTCTGTAAATGGAGAGATGCATTAGTTCTTTAATTCTTTTATAAACAGAGTCAATTTTTGTGTTTGCTGTAGTGGAGGCTTCAGGTTTGTTCAGCATTACCAATGCAAACACTATAACAAAAATGAGATAATGCCCAACTGTTGAACACGAGTGGGGAAAGCAAGCCCCATAAATGCTGTGCTGATGTTGCTCTTGGATGTGCTGAAGTCAAGCCTGAACAGGGGTCCAGAGCAAACGTGGAACTGGGAGACAGCAGCAGTGGGAGAAGCAGGCCTGTACGTGTCACAGCAGGGTCCCTGCCCTCTGTCTCTCGGCTGTGTGGGTATTAAACGGTGTGTCACTGTGCAGAACAGAAGCTGCAGTGCCACGTTTGCCTCACTGATGGCTCCTGCTGAACATGTCAGATGCTGGGTGTCATTGCCAAGGGGCCAGGAGGAGCTGTGAAGATGTGCTGGCCGGGACATTCCTCTGGCGCAAAGGGGATTTCTGGGGTGGGGAAGAGCTGATTTGAGGGGCATTTCCAAGGGAGAGCTGGGGCAGTCTCCAGGGGCACTGGGTTACAGCCTCATTGGTCTTCAGAAATGGCTTAAGCTGTGACTAGGAACAAGAAGGCTTGAAAGGACCGAAGAAACTGTCAAGTCACCAGAGAGCAAGATTTTGGTTTTCACGTGTCCCTTCTTCAAGGGTGGAGGCTCATCTAGCTCAGGTGAGACAGCAGCCACCACCACATCAGAGTGGCTGTGGATTCAGGCTGGTGCAGTGAAATAAAAACCAAGCTCAGAGTCCTGTGTTAGGTGAGTTCAGACCACTGTTCTTCAAATGAGGGCCCAGGTTTGGTACCTCCTCAGCTTGGTAAGTAAAATCAGAGGTGTTGCCATAGAACATCTGGAGTTCCCAACATGTGTAACATGATCAGTGTTTTGAGTACCAGTGGTCTTAAAGAGGAATTTCTCCTTAATGTCACTCTGGAATTGAGGTTTAAGTGGCCTTGAATGACATGAATCTCAGTCTGTGTAGTTATTGGGAACCAAAGCCCATTTACTTTGCTTTCACACCAGTAAGGTGTATTGGATTTCATCTGGCAGCTTGTTTCCAGTGAAGATAGAATAAAAATTGCATTCTTAATATAGTAGAATAAAAAGAGGAAATGTGGGTTGTTTTCTTTTAATGTTATATTATAAACTGGGCAGTATATAGAAGTAGCAAAAAAAAGAAGTTCCCTTTTTCAAGGAACGCTGAATTGGTGGAAAGATCTGAACTTGCCCTAAAGCTTGTTCAGATGATCTGATACAATTAAAACTGTTTCCTTTATCCCAGATTTTCCATCCCACCCCAGAAGCCCTTGTACTGTTCGAGCCACACTCAGCTTTAATGGAAATGTGACAATTACTGCCTGTTTTCTTACTGTTTCTTATAGTAGCCTGTAACATTAATCTTAAAAAAACCTTCCTGTCGTGCCAGGCAGGCAATAAGGTTGAGTGAACTGTGCTATAGCAAGAACCACCCATGACTGGAGGTAAACTATGCGGATATATGTTGGGGTGGAGGTTGAAAGGAGCGTGGAGGGCATATTTGAAGCAGACTGTGCAACTGCTATAGCAGGTCTGACTAGTTTGAGATGCCTAAAGGCAGCTTTGTCTTAACTTCAGGTAGCTGCAAAATGAAGTTTTAAATCCCAATTCAGAAATACATCATCATCATCTTCCGGTGCCTCCACAAACTTTACTTTTCATGTGTTTTTGCAGGCACTCTTCCTCCCTTGGAAGAAAGCCTTGAGTAGGTACACGTCCACGTGCACGCATATCGTTTGCGTATTTTTTAAATATACATTTCATCAAGATAGGAGACTCGAGTTTGTGTGCAAACCACAGTGTTTTTTTAAAACAGTGGTAAACGTTTTGCTTTCTCACTGCTCTGTGGGCCTTGTGTGAGAGCGGCCACTCTGTTTCAGCACTTTTGGCATGGCATGATTTGCTGCTGGTTGGTTCTCCTGCCTGCTCCTGGCCCCGTGTAGGAGGAGTGCCTGAGGCTTTAGTAGCCTGCGCTGTGGTCGCAGGGATTTTGACCAAGGTACTTTTCGTGCTGGCCGTCCCAGGGGTACAATAACCTGCTTAGGTTACCCTCCTGTGATCTGGCTCACAATCTCCCCCTTACCCTCCTGTTCCGTCTACTTGGTGAAATTGGCTTTTCTGAAACAACTCTTCCACTTTCTTCCCCTACCTAAAGTGTTCCACAAATAACTTGTGAATGAATAGGAGAGAATATTTTGTGTGTGTGTGACACACAGTGTCATCTTCCTGTCGCTGCTGTGCTTCCCCTTGCTGGCAGGGGGACACACGTGATACATGTGTGCTTGGACAAGGACTTTTCTTTTAATTGTGGGGAAAATCAGTGTAATACTATCTTGGGTGAGGTGAATGGGTTGTGCCTGACTGAGTATGAAATGAAGTTTAGGACATTCAGTTTCCTGAGCTGTTCTCCTTCTGTATTTTCTACTCCCAATTTTCAAAGACTTAGTTTGTGGTTAAGTCTGTTTGTTCCGTGTTAATTAACCTGTACTAAGCATGTTTCAAAACACGGATTTAATACACACGTTGTCAAAATACACTGTTAAAAGGGTGTTTCCACCCAAGTTTAAATGACTTTCTTGAAAATGTTTAAATTACTACACGTAGAAGTCACGTGGATCCCATGGTGGCTGTTTTAAAGAGCATTGCTTTGGTGTGTAGTAGTTTTTATTGTGAAATCAAGCAGGTGCCACGAAAAATGGAATCTCTTTCGTCTCTAACTCATAGCTATTACAGGTTGAGAATAGTTCAAGGCTGGCCAAAGTTCCCTTTAATCAGTTTTTCAGAAGGCTCCTTTGTAGGACATGAAAACATTTGCTGTATTTCAACAAATGCAAGAACTTTAGTACACTGGACTGAAAGGCCAGCAGTTATCATCTTGTCTAACATCATTTAACACCATCTTAGCAAACTTTCTTGTCAAACTTTAACTACCTTTTTTTTGTTTGTTTTGTTTTCACTGGTGGTGGAGAAATGTCCAACAACTTTTTAACCTCTTTAAGATAAACTTGTGGGGTGAGTGGTTTCTTTCTTTTTCACAGAGTATACTTGTTTGCAGGTCTGTTCATTTCATTTAAGCAAAAATGTTGAAAACGACTCATATGCTGTTACAGCTACTTTAAAAAATGCCAGGGAAACACCTTTCTTTTCTCCTAACTCTCAGTAGTGCAAAACTGGTTAGCAAATAAAATCTGCAGGCCAGAAACTGAAATGACTTGTCATTACTGGGATGTATGGTGCATTTGCAGTATATGTTTATTCAGAGGGTTTTTCTTTTTTTCCTGTCTCTTCTTCTTCCCTCCTGCCATTTGCTGCTTTTCAGTTTGACTGTGATAATTTATTCAACACTGTTTTCAGAGCAATAACCTACTTTTTGGCAAACCATTCAGTTATTTCAGTAGTATGGGGGTTTTTTTCCCCAATGTGTTTATTAAGGGTCTGTGACAAGGGGGAAAAACAAGGTATCTTTGGGGGAAAGATGCTACAACAGGATTCAAGCGAAGTAATTATACATAGGTGAGAAAACCTCTCTCCCTTATTATACATAGAGAGGTCTCATCTCCCGTGGGTGCACGCACAACTGTCATTAACCTTTGTAGGAATTGCACACCTCCAGAGGTGTTGGGTCTGCAGTGCTCGGTCCCCACGTACACTAAAAATGCCAGGCAGCCCGTGACACGTGCGTGCCAACAGAGATGTCTTGTACAATACAACACAAGGCTGCCGTAATCCATTGTTCCGTGCGCCAGTGCAGGGGAGGAGGGATGTGCAGCCGGGCTGGCTATTTCATCATTCTCCCTTAGAGCCTGACCAGTAGCATCTTGTCATTATAGGCGTGTAATTTTAGCAGTGAAAAGAGAGTGTGTTTCCCAGCCTGTGTCACTTTCTGGTAGCTGTTCTAGCTCTTTCAGATTGTTTTGAATTTCATTTACAAGTGAGGTGTCTCTTTTTAGACAGCACTTGTGCTGTGCTGATGCCTGCTGGCTCTGCAGTAGGAAGGGATGGAAGGCAGTCAGCCCTTGACTGAATTGGGCCCTGAAGCAGTACACAGCCATCTTAATTGCTGCTGCTCCACCTCTTGAGGAGATGGTGGCTCTGGGTCTCCCAGCACGGAGCTGTGTGCACTGGCTCCAGCATGGCTTCTTGCCCACTGATGCAGGAATTCATGGTGTCGTGGTCCTGCCTGTGGCACCGGCATCTCCTGCTTCCATGCAGAGAGGCCCAGAGTGCTGCACTTGTGGAAAGAAGCAGTGGTGTGGAGCAGAAGGAGCTTCTTGGCTGATCCCAGGGAGGCTTGTGTGTAGAAGCCCTCGCATATTTTTTGGGTGACAACAAGCAGAGTCTGCTGAATAATCAACTAATCACATAGTAAAGTCAGAGGATCTGGCCTAGTGCTGTGTCTGGTTTGCTTTGCTGCAGGTCTGGTTTCCTGCTGCTGATGCCCAGGTGTGTAAAGCAGCTCCTACTCCTTGAGCTTTTGATACTTCAGCAGAGTGCTGAGCCCATGTGTACACAGCATGATAGAACTCGATTCACACTTGGCAGGCCTGGCTGCTTCCTTAACACTGCCACATGGAGACCCAAATTTCAGAATAACCCTCAGCCTGGCTCTTTTTGGTGGCTCTTTGAAGCACAGAATCTCAGCTAAGCTGTACCCCAGGGAGGAGGCTTCTGGTGGTGGCTCAGGCACTGTTGTGAGTAGATGGTATGTGCAGCCACTCTGGGGAAGGATGTAAAGCAGATTTGGCACAGAGGGACCTGAGCTGAGGGCAGCTTTGCCATCTTCTTGAAAACCCCTCTCCCCCCAGTAACTAACCCTATCAAAGCAGCCGCTTTTAATGGGAAGGGGGCCTCCTCCACCCTGTTGCGTCTCAAAGCAGGTGGCTGATGGTCAGCAGGGCCATGTCTGCACCAAGCCTGTGAAGGGCTGTGGCAGCATTGGCAGTCGTAGAGAGCTTATTTCCTAAAGCTTCCAGTTAAGGACGAGACCAAAAAAGGGCAAGTTGGGGACTTGTTTGCATCTTCTGGGTGCTGTTTTATAAGGAAGCTCGTGGGAAGTCCTGTCTGAAGCAGAACATGTGAGAATTGACATTTTGGCTTTGAGATCTTGGAGATAGAAATTAGTTCTGCTGGGCAATCCAAACCTCTTCTTTTTTTTTCCCCAGTAAAGAACCGCCTTCCTGTATGTGAATAAAGCCTACTTTGAATAAATGTTTTTTAGCCCTGGTGTGTTACAAAGGTCTATCCCCTCTCTGGCTTTGTACTGAAAAGGAGTTCTCAGAGTTGCTCAGGGCTTCTGCTTTTGCCTTCATCCTAACAGTGGTTTCCCTTGCTGGCTTTCCACACACAGAACCTCTGTGGTCTTGTCCACCTTCTGGTTCTGCCAGGGCAGTCTTTAATGCTTTAAGGAGCTAACAAGTGCTCCTCTGATTTAAACTTGCATTAACTTCTGCTACCCTGATAGAATTCCTGATATTATAAACATCCTTAATAACATGGCTATAATCTAGAAAACCTGCTGTCCTTTTTCCAAACAATTACTTAATGAGGCAGTAATTTATTCTAAGCTATATTTATTGGAGCCCATTCCAGCTTTATCAGACATACTCTGGATGTGTGCAGTTAGTCAAAAACATTAAAACTGTTCCACTTCTTCCAGGGGAACATGTTACATTTAGCAAACTGACAGCATTAGAAACTGTTTCCAATTTAATAGCATATGTTTCCTGCAAGACTTAACAGACTACAGAGTCAGAGATAGCCTTAGACTGCGGCTTTGCCTCTTTTTTAGCATGGTGAAAAGGAGCTGGAAACTGGAGGCAGAAGTGGAGTTTGTGTTTTTGGTTGTTTTGCAGAGATCCTTCTAGCAGGGCTTCGGCAGGCTGCAAGTTTAAGAAACTATCAAGAAAGTGGTGTGGGCGGCACACACAGAGCTCTCTCTCCAAATGCAGTTTCTGATCATGAACAAACAGCAAGAGCTTGCTTTGCCCTCTGGGCCTCAAATAGTACAGTATGCAACAAGGGAGAGCAGGCAAGGCACGAGGATGGAAACAGTAGGATCAGATTACAGTTTCAAAATATCGCTGGAACACGTTGGCTGGCGTTACACTATTGACTGGCTTTATAATTGCATTGCTTATTTGCTAGGGAAGGCTTCACCTTACTTTCTGATTAACATGGACACTCCTTTGGGGACCTGGGGACTCCAGGCTCTGAGTATCAAAGGCAAACCCCACGAGAGCTGCACGATTTCAGATGCTTCTCAAATGAGAGTCTGAGCTTCCTCTGTTGTCTCCTGTTTGTCAGAGGTTTCCTTGCACAGTTGCTAAGTAAGTTCTGCTTAGATTAGCTTGTGAGAGTCACCCACTGTGGTTTTCCTTCTTATTTTGATTTTAACTTGAGAGTAGAAAAGACCCCTGTCACTCAGCTTGTTAACTGCTCTCCCAGCAGGGTTCACTCGTAGGTGCCAAAAGCAGGGGGCTAAGGCTGTCTTTCTTTAGGGAGAGGGAAACTGCCTTTTTTGCTGAATGCAGGAGTGGGGTGCTGAGGAGCTTTACTTGCCTCTCTGTTTCTTCTGGAAGAGCCGAGGTTTACCCATCCACCATCGGAGATGGGAAGAGTTAGATCCCTGTAAAATACGTGTGAGAAATACCTGCCACTTACAGTTACCGCTGGCACTGACAGCCTCGCAGTAGAGACTTGCAAACGTAAAAACAATTCCCTGTACTCTCTGGAAGCACAGAGCTACCCAGGAGGCCAATTCTTTTACATACTCTAAAGGAGAGTTTTGTAAGTGCTTATTAAACCTCATTCAGTTAAAAAAAAAAAAAAGGGACAGCCAGAATTAATGTAAAATGTGTCAGAGAAAACAAACCTTGTAAATGTGGAATGTCTGAGCACTGGGTCTGGAGAGGACAGAAACCCCAGCACAGCTCCATTCCCTCTACCTCTCTTCAGGGGTTGGGGGATTTGTTTCCTAACTCACATGTGATGTGAGACACAGTTCTTACCAGGCAGCATTGTCAGGAGTTCTCTCTAGCCAGGCAACATGGATGCATACACTCCAACAAGTAAAATGTGCATCAGATCCTGAGAAGCAGCCTTGTGGGGAAAAAAAAAAAAGAGAAAGGAACCATCCCCCCCTCCCTGCCGCTGGTCAGTGCACACCCTGGGGCCAGCTGCAGCACGGGGAGGGTGGCCGGGCGGCTCCGCGTGGAACATGCTGTCCCAGCTCCCGGCAGTGCTGCCGTGCCAGGCTTTGAGCACGCCGGTGTCAGCAGATGGAATCCCCAAGGAGGGGTGATTTCCATCGTGCTCTGGCTGTCGCCTCTGGAAGTCTGTGTTGCTTATTCGCTCTGTACCTGGAGTTAAACCTGGACACCTGGGCTGTTCAGCTTTCCTCCTCGTTTTGAGTGAGGCTGGGTGAAGGTTTATACTGGCCTTCCCCTCTGCTTTTCCTTTGTAACTTTGAATGGGGAGAGGATGCCAGTGCTCCCACCTGCTGGGGCAAGTTTGCTCTGCTTTGCCAGGATCCTACAGGCCAAAGAAAATGGACCTGTAGTGGATGAGCCCACTGTTCTACCCTGAGGAGTCTTCTACACGTGTCCCCTCTCTGTCTCTCTCTCCTGTGGCCTTGGAGATGTGGAAACAGGGACGGGGAGCAAGAAGTTTACCAGTTTGCCTCCCTAGCTCTAGGGGACAGATACTTTGAAGTTGTGGAGATTGGTTACAAGTTCAGGTGGTCCCTCAGGCTGGATCCAGCAGCACTGCAGTACCTCACAGCAGCTCAACCTGCCTCTGTTAGCTCAGAGGATCTGGCCCTTGCCTTGCCTGTTGAACCCAGTTGGCATAAAAGACCTCTTTATTTTGGTCCTGCAGCTATCTGTGCCAAATCCTGATTCTGCTGAAGTCAGTAACAAAACACTCATTGACTACCGTTAGGCCAGGATACAGCCAATGGAGCCCTCAAGGATGAGGAGTAAGGAGAGGAAAATTATATTGCATGTGCCAGAAGTGACACAGAAAGCACTTGCATAATTCACTGGATAGGTTCTCCAAGAAACACTGGTGAGGTTTCACTTACATCTGAGATTTGTGAAATTCTGGGGAATGAAGTGTGCAGATTCAGTACTCTCGTTGCACTTTGGGGGGCTCTCAGGGGGAGCTTTTGTGTTGTGGGCTTTTGTTGGGATTTTTTCATGCACATGTGTGAAGTAGTGTTTCATTTTAATTCCCCCTGGTTGCCTTTTTCTTTCTATCTCCTTTTTTTTCTCCCTGTGGTTTTAATTACCCAAGATTTCAGAAAGGAACTGGTCCTGCTTTAAACTCCCCTTCTCGCACAAGCCCCTGCGGTTCACACCTGGCTTTCGGTGTTCGGCTGCGTGGAGAGGGATGATTGCCTGTGGACTCTGGGATTTGATGCTTCTACCTTTTTGAGCAACGTGGTGTTTGTTCTAAAAGTAACCTCACTCAAATAAGCTGTTCATCCTCTAGACTGATCAAGAGGGTGGCATAAATCTGTGAGTGGAAATGTGACTCTTAAAAACCCTTTTCCACTGTTCCTCTTGGGGTTCAGTTCCTCCCTTTTTTTTCCTTCCTGTCTGTCTTGATGAACAGGGAGGGCCTAGTGGATTGTAGAATTGATTTCCAAGAAGAGCCCTCAGCCTTGAGAGATATTTTAAACTTAATTGTTAAAAGTCTTTGAGAATTAACATTAAAGGTTATTTTTATTACACATCTAGTGCTTTTCTATGCCAAACTGCCGATTATTAAAGACTTCAGAAGTAGTCCAGCAGGGTCAAAGTATAACATCTGAAGCACAGTCAATAAACACAATCCTCCCCTCACAATGTGCACGTACCTCTGTCCTCAGGAGAGCAAAGGCTTTTTCACTAAGAGGGCTCAGAGACACAGGCATTGCACAGTCTCTTCTGTGTTTAATCCATGGTGGTTGACTCCAGAGAACCATCCGCTCCAGGATGATTATCTCTTCTGCTGAGCCCCAACTGCATTTTTTTCCAGCTCTGTCTGAAGAGCATGCAAAGCCAATAAAAGGGAGCTAAACAACATGCAAATGAAAAAAAAAAAATACTACTTTTGTTTTTCAATTACAAAAAGACAACTCCCAAACAATGCTAGGGTTTCTCTGGTGTTGAGGCGCGTGCAGCGCCCTAAATGGGCAAAAAAGCAAGTTGAATCTTTCTCAGCAACAATGGTTTAGCTTTTGGTGCTGGGTCTTCTAGAGCTGGAGCCAACTGGTAGATAATATTGGGGAAGATCTCCAAGTAACTCCCCCCACCCCAATCCCCAGATAAATGCAGCTTTTCCATTGTCTTTCTGGTTCTACATACCTAAATAACACTGGAAAACTAACTTGTGAACCAAAACCCTGCAACACCCTTTATTAAACATCAACAATGTCACGTCCAGTCTCAACTCTTAACACTTGGCCTCAAAATGTTTGGCAAATGGATGAAAATGCAGCAGAATTACATCTGGCTGAGGTTCCTGCTTGGCCAAAATAGATGCATGAAAGGTCCTCCATGAACTTGACCCTTTGCCTCTGCCTGTCCAGTGCTGCATTTGGGTTGCTGTTGTCTGGCTGTCCCTGTCACAGCTCTATGCCTTAGTTGGACAACCCTCTTTCGACACCTGGGATGGTGCAGGTTGATCTCATTTTGTGCTGATCTTCGGTCAAGCTGCTCTTTTAAGTTTGGCATTTTCATCTTCCCCAGGAGGAGCTTTGGGTGGAAAGGCTAGGAGCAAAGTTTTTGAGATGAACGGAACTGATTCAGATCAAACACTGGTATTGTACAGCTTGCTTTTTTTTAAATGTTACTCAGTATTTTAAGATATACAACACTGATCTCTTTAATGCAGGCATGAAATTGGTTGGTTGAAGGAGGGAAGAGATGGTTCGAACTGTAAAGAACAGGCAACATTGTCTTAAGCTTCAGTGGTCAGAAACTATGAAGTTCCTATATGGAGAGCCAGAGGAAGACTTGCAGGCCCACAAGCATGTCTGGTTTTACCGACTCTATCAGTTGGTCTAAAAAGATACTGTTTCCTTGCTTCACTTAGCATGAATAAAGTGATTTATGGAAAATGGAGGAAAACATTTTTTACAATTCCATTTGCATGCCAGAGGAGAGGGGGATAAAATAAAACTTCTTAAAGCTCAGAGTCCAGCAGTGCTCATTTGAGCCCCTCAGTAGTGGGTAAAAACCCCATGCTTAGGCTGGCATCCTGCTTTGGTGCTTTAGGGGTTAAACCCTCTTCAGAGAGTATTAGTGGAGAAAAAAGAAACTGAAAGTTGTGCTGAAAAGCTAGTAGGTGAAACTGGGAGTTGCCTGATGTACTTTATCTTTTAAAAGGGCTAGCTCTGAATCAAGCTATGTGAAGATTGAGTGAGATGTGAAAGCCCAACAGTCACACATACAGGAAACCTTGAATCATTTCTAAGCTTCCTGGAAAATGACGTTGTGAGGTTATCGTAGCATTTACTTAATGATGATCCCATAGTTCTTCCTGATCAGCTTTAAAAATGTGTTCACTTCCAGCACTTCAGTCTTGGGTGGAAATGGGCTCAGTTGGGTTTGTTCGAAATGCTTGGCAATGTCACTTGGCAATAATTAATAATTGAACACCAGAGCCTGGGCTGGTTTTCTTGTCATGAGGGAAAGGGTTTGCTTTGTACAGTGAATGTTTTTATACATTCCTGGCAGAGGCCGACAAATTTCAAACTCTTCTAGTCCCCAAGCCATTTAAAAATCTCTTCTTTAAATAGAGCATTGCAGAAAGAGCACTGGTATGTCATTAGGACAGAGTCTGTCTTTTTTCAGGGGGAGGAGTTAGCAGGAAGGGGTGGAAAGCTGCTAACTCTCCTCCTAACCCCTTGCTGTGCTGGTACTGGGCAGGGTTTTTGATTCTTGCTAGCCCGATCCTCCCTTTCTTGCTCTTATCTGTCCGAAGTGAAAGGAAATGTGTCCGTCGTGAACACTGGAACAGCAAAGCCTCCCACTCGCACCCCAATTCCATGTGCATAGCCCCGGAGTAGTCCATGGAAGTGACACTAGGGAGCAGAGAAAAACCAGACTTCGGCAGTAGTGCTAAATTTCAGAGGTTTTGTTCACCCAAGATTCCAGGCGCGGGAATCGCTGGTAGCTGGCCAAGGAGCTTGGATGGCAGCCTACCTGTTCCTCAGCTCTGCTCAGCTTGCTCCCTCCCCCCGCCTTCCTTTTTTTAATTGCATAATATGCTAGAAAATTATCTGGATTCAGGACTTATTTTTAACCAGAAGAGGCTCACTGAACCCAATCTGGTTTTCGATTTACCACCCAGCAAATGCTTTCTGAAGCTCTTCTAGCATTGAAACCTGGACTTCTTTTGCCCCCTCTTCTGCTTTCCAAAGGGCTCTTTGCTCTTAAATGTTTGTCAGTCATTCCTGAGGCTGTTTGTGAGTCCTTCCTATGTTGTTTGTCTGCAGAACTGGTGTGCAATCATGAAACTGGTGTTAGACCTGCCTAGTGCAGTCATTTTATAGGCACCAATCCCACTGCGGAGATTGGGAATTGTACTCAAATAAGAAAGGCAAATTTTGTCTCCTAGATGATAACTGCATGATATGAGAGGCCTCAGGCTTGCGGCAAAAATCTGTATGGCTGTTGCAACTTCTTTCTGCATGGCTGTGGTTAGAAATCCTCTTCCACTTTTTTTTTTCTTTAAATAAGGTAGAATTCTTCATGCCATTTTATTAGAGTTTTGTTAAACAGAGGGAGGGATGCAGGAATGAGCAGGGAGCTGCCTGTGATCCTGTTAAAAGAGTGAGTGAGTGAGGGCTCCAGCAGCTCACCACTCTACCTTGGAAAATGAGAGAGCATAACGCTGGGTCGTGCTACTGTCACAGCACAGTGATTCCTTCATTCCTCTGCATTTAGGGGGATCTTTGTGTCACAAAAATAATGGTGACAAAATGAGGTTGGGACTGTGCTGTGTAGAGGAGCATTTCCAGGCGCTCTGAAAGATCCTGGAAGAGATAGCACTGGGGATTGAACTGCCCTACTTAATCTTAGCTCAGAAATTATGTATAATGCGGGACAAGTTTGGTAAAATCCCTTTTGTTTCCTTCAAAATCCACCATCTGACCAGCAGCAAAGTGTAGTGCAGAGAGTGGTCTTGAGGATTTGACTAAAAGACTTGATAGATCTTCTTCTTCTCCTGTAATTTATCTAATTCTGAGTGTAATAACTGCATTTCCTGCTCTGGGAGTTTAGTCCTTAGGCGATCAGCTAAATAAACCCTTATGTGTGTATCCTGGTGTACCAAAGGGCTGAATCTCCCCACCTCACTGGGAAAGTTTCTCTCAACCTACAATTGCTTGAGCCTTGCTTCCCTTCCCCCATGAACACACTTTTGAATAAAAGAGGAAATTCATTGTGAGAACCTTGGTGCTTTCCATTTGCATTCCCAGGCATAGCACAGCATCCGTCAGGGAACATATAGAAATGTTCAGTACAGTGTCTGTGGCTTGTGCACCTATGGACAGGTATTTGGGCACCACACACTTCACGTATGCAAGAGGAAATTTGCTGCCAAGCATGCAAGATCTGGAGTATTACAGATGCTGTTTGAATTCCTGCTTGGAATTTACCAGCACAGCCATGCTTAAACACGGATGGACCAGAGCTCTGCGTTAAGGTGGCTTCTGCTTCCTCATCACGCTGCTGTGGGCCAAGACCGAGCTACTGATGTGGACAGGTGTGCACTTGCTTTGCTGTCTTCATCCGTCTCCTCTCTTTCATTGCAGATATATGTTGGGGAAAGGAGGAAAGCGGAAGTTTGACGAGCATGAAGATGGGTTGGAAGGCAAAGTGGTGTCTCCTACTGACGGTCCCTCTAAGGTGTCTTACACCTTACAGCGTCAGACTATCTTCAACATTTCCCTTATGAAACTTTATAACCACAGGCCATTAACCGAGCCAAGCTTGCAAAAGACAGTTTTAATTAACAACATGTTGAGGCGAATCCAGGAAGAACTCAAACAAGAAGGCAGCTTGAGGCCCATGTTTGTGGCCGCCTCGCAGCCTGCTGACCCTCTCAGCGACAACTTCCGCGAGGCGCAGCCGGCGTTCAGCCACCTCGCCTCGCCGCCCCTGCTCCCCGCCGACTTCGTAAGCACTATGCCCCTGGAGTCCTGCCTCACCCCGGCCTCTTTGCTCGAGGACGACACGTTTTGCACTTCCCCGGCTGTCCAGCACGATGGTCCGACAAAGCCACCACCTCCTGCTCTCCAACCAGTAAAGGACAGCTTCTCCTCAGCCTTGGACGAAATCGAGGAGCTTTGTCCAGCACCTACCTCCGCAGAGGCAGTAGCAGCCGAAACAGCAGCCGGCGACTCTAAAGCCCAGCCCAGCGAGTCCAACATTCACAAGCCCGAGGGCCTCCCGGAGAGCAGAACGGCTGAATCCAAACTCATGGACCCCCTACCTGGCAACTTTGAGATAACAGCTTCCACAGGTTTCCTCACAGACTTGACCCTGGATGATATTCTGTTCGCTGACATTGATACGTCCATGTATGATTTTGACCCCTGCACATCTGCCACAGGGGCTGCCTCAAAAATGGCTCCTGTCTCAGCAGATGAGCTCCTAAAAACTCTCGCTCCGTACAGCAGTCAACCAGTAACTCCAAATCAGCCTTTCAAAATGGATCTCACAGAACTGGATCACATCATGGAGGTGCTTGTTGGGTCTTAAAATATTAGAAATAGAGCAACTTTCTTTTTTTTTTTTTTTTTTTTTTTTTTTAATTTTAAGTACCAGTATATACACTTGGTAGTATTTCCATAGTCCCTCCCAGCCCCAATTCACAGCACTGTGCATGCATCCTTGCTTGCCTTTTTTGAAAAGAAAAGGATCACACTAGTTTTTGCTTCGAGCAGAGTTGGAGTGCCTTCATCCATGTATGACCACTTCTAATGTATTTTTTTTAAAGTGGTTCCTCAAGGAAGACCGAATATCCTGGTATAGGAAAGAATATGTATTGTAGACAATGTTATGTTATTACAAAAAAAAAAGAAAAAAAGGAAAAAAAAAGGTAAAAGCTAAGCACAAGGATTATGTTGGGGAAAGCTGTAAATTGCATGTGCATACTTGTCTATTTTTTCTATAAGTTTTATTGCAAGAGGTAAAAAATTTTATTATTTAGATAATCTCAATACCATTTTAGCCCTGTATAGGTTGACTTTAGCAATTCAGCCTTTTGGAGGCATTAACCTGCTCCTCTTTAAGTGTTGCATTTACATGGCTGTTTAGAAACTGCTGCCCAAATTTATTTTATATTTTTGTACAGATTCTGCAGTTTATGATATTGTTTTTTCTAAAAACAAATGCTGTTTATACACACAAAAAAAATAGCTATTTTGATAGGATTTGCTCACATAGTTCCTGCATAATTCAGATGTACAAGAACCACTTGTACTTTTATACAGAGTTGTAATGTTTTATATGTGTATGGTGCAAAGAGAAAATTGGATCAAATAAGCCTGCAGTCGGTTTCCCTGAATGCAAACAAAAAAAAGTGCTTTAAGAAAGGGCTGGGAGCTGCTTCTGTCGGAGTTTCACAAGTGTTTGCTCCCTGCTGTACCCACTGCGCACTACTGTGATTCCTGAAACTTAGAGCCATGTCCTTTTCCAACACGTATGTGAAGCAGTTGGCAGGAAACAGTTGTGGAACTTCCCCCGGCGAGGTCCTGAGCGCTGCCGCGGCCGCAGCTCCCACCCCAGGGCCCGGCGCTGTCCCCAGGCCCGCCCGCCTTGCCAGGCCCCCACCCCGCCGGACGTGGAGAGCCTTAACCCGGCGGAGATCGGCACCTCCTCGCCCGGAGCTCCCGGGAATGGTGTGAGGGGAGCGACGTGCCCAGTGCCCACCGAGAGCCAACCTCCCGTGGCATCCTCCTGACTGACGGGCGCGGGCAGAGGAGTGGGGCTGGGAGTGTCCGCTCGCCCTTTCTTGGAGCATTTCTCCTCCCCTCTCCCACCTCACTGTGCTAAGTGCTGAAAAAGGCAACTTCAGTATTACTGCAGTGAAGCTCATCTCGTACCTGCACTGGATGGACTTGCTTTAATATCCATTGCTGTTGAAACTGGAGCCAGTCGTGTGACATCACTTGGCATCTCGTATAGAGTTGGGTTCTTGTATCAACTGTGTTACCTGCTTTACACTTTATAGACCCGTTTTACAACCAATATACAGACACAGCTTTCTATGCATGGTCCCCTTCCCCGTAACACCTGAGAAGTCTTCTTACTGCACCAATAGCTTTTTTTTTTTTCCTAAGTTCATTGTGGTGTACATTTAATTTAAAAAGAAAAAAATGTTTGCAATGTATCATGCCTATTGCTGAAGTTGCTATGGCATCTTAGTTTTCCAATGGTACTTTAGTTGTTGAGTGCCGGTTACAACCTATATTGTTGACATGCCTATGGCTTCTTTAGGAATAACTTTTATATTTATTTAAGAAATTTTAAATTATGTTTTACGTCATTTGGCAATATTCAGTCAATTCTGCTCCCTTCTTGTCATGGATGAAATTGGGTCTTGCCTGCCTTTTTAAGGAGGCAGCTTTTTATAAATTGGCACTTTAAAACAGGCCATATATATTTATTAGTATTTAGATAGATGCAACATAAATATGCACACAGACACAGGACAAGAGCAAATACATTTTTGCAATGAAGGAACTCCTAACAGAAATGAAATGCATCGTGTACAGCTGTGAAAGGCGCTTCTGGCTCCCAATTCATCTGCCAGGGAGAGACAGGGCTGGGGGAAGAGGGGGGCCACTGGCCAAGGGGGTGGGTTTGCTTTCTTCTTTTTCCCGAGCTGAACTCTGTGAAGCACTGGGATGCTGATGGATTTGCAGTCATTTCCTTACGCAGGCTAAAGAGAAAGTAAGTTATTGCTTCAAACAGAAAACCATTGACCAAGTGTAGCTTTAGGGACCAGGGGAAGGGAGGGGTGGGGAGGAGGGGGTGCAGCTCCGGCTCACGCCCAGCCCTTGTTCCACGGCAGCCCTCGGCCCTTGCAGGAGAACCCACAGCCCTGCCTGGCTCTGCAGCTCGAGCACCTGGGAACACACCCTGCATAAACCTGTAACGGCACCAGTCTCACAGGGGAACTTGGCAGGCACTCGCCTTACCATGGTTTTGTATTTACACAAATACCACCTGCTAGGCAAAAGCTCCCATCAGTGCCAGTTTTTGAGACCTGTGACCCTAAGTGGGGTCAGTTGAAGGTTTTGTATCCACAGAGCAGGAGCCAAGCTCTAAATCCACTTTGCCCCTAGGACGATGTCAGTGGCTCCTTGGTGCTGAAGCACGTCCTGTGGCAGAATCCTTACAGGAATCCCATAGGACACAAACATACTTGATTTATGGGACTCAGCAGAAGGTTGGGAAGGCTGGTGCTGGCCCGGGGCAGAAGGGTTTAGCTGTGGCTTTCTCCCTGCACAGTCAGTGACTGTCTCTAGCTTGGCCTGTGCCGTGGTCCTAACAGCAGCCATGCATGGAATTTCTCTGAGACCTACACCAGGGATGGAGATTGACAGTAACGTGCAATGAAGTGACAAGATGGGAGCAGAATAAGAGAGCTTTGGATTTGAAGTGATTTTTTTTCATAAATTATTTATTCTTTTTTTTTTTCTTCTGTAAATATATTTATTTTATTGTGAAGCTAACAACATCTGGATTGTAACATGTACAGAATGTATGGTAGGAATGTATCCTCTTGTAGGAATGTAAATCTGTATGAAAAAGGGTGTGGGAGCCAGATTCAGAAAGAATGAATTGAGTTCCAGTCAGGATATGCATGGATCACAGGATTATTTTTTTCCCTACACTCTTTTTCTAATATGGGTCTGGTTGTTTGAAATATGCAAAAAAGGTATGGAGGAGGGACAGGTTTATGTTCAAAATTAGTCCTAATCAGGCTCCTACCCCCGTCAGCTTCTTGAGAGGGGCCTCCCTTGGCACGCTACTGGAATCTGCCACCACAGGCAGGAGCAAATGCAATCATCTTCCATCATGCTGGCCTAGGAAAGGTTTAAAAAATATTTTTCTTATTTTTAAATGCCCATGGGAGGCCCAGCAGAAGTCCCTGGGGCTGGGTAACCATCGAAGGTGGCAGGATGTAACTTCCAGCCCCAGAAGTTGTGCCAGAGCTGACATCACGTCGTTGCCAGAAGGGAGGGCCAGGCAGGAAGTCCTGCCCCGTGCAGTCCAACCCTGCCATCCTCGGGATCCACAGGAACCTCGGGAACCCGGCGGGACCCCACAGCCCTGCGGGCACAGGAAGGGGAAGGTCCCTCCTGAGGAGAGCGGCTTCCGTGCATCGATCCGGCACCTTCCTTCAGCCAGCTGGGAGAGCAAGACAGGAAAGCCACCGCCTGAAGCAATCACTAGCAGGAGAAATTCGGACCTTGTGCAAGGTAATTTGGTTTTTCCTCAACGCTGTGTGCTAAGAGCCTGGGTTATTTAAAACTGATATTTTGAATCCAAAGTTTACACTTTATTACCATTAAATTGAGTAGATCACAATGGGTCCTGTCTGACAAACGGTTTAATTCATTCTGGCATGTTTTGAACTTTCTTCTTGTTACAGGGTTTCTTTTGGTTTGGTTTTGTTCTTTTTTCTCTCCCCACCCCAATCCCCCAATCAGGTTTCAGTATCCTGCTTCTGTGCAAGTTGCTTTCAATATTCTATTAAATAATGAGACTGAACATTTTAAAATAAATTAGTTCTTCTTTAAGCACTTTTTCTTTTTCTGAAAATAAGCCTAATGCAAGTTCTGGAACCTCTTTAAAAACACAAATTGCAGATAAAATCCCAACCTCAACTCCTATCTAGTTCTGAGCGTATTCCATACTAGTGCCTGTAAAGGCCAAGATTCTGGAAAAGGTGTAAATAGTGTGACATGTTCAGTGCATGGTTGTTTGAACAGGGCTTGTTATTGTAAAAAAAAAGAAAAAAAAAGAAAAAAAAAAGAAAAAAAAGAAAAAAGGCTGTATTTCCCTTTCCCCTCCCACAGACCTTAGAGCTGTGCCTTTTCTATGCAATATTACAGACATCTGAAACCAGATTACTGTATTCACATGTAGGTATGGGCTGTAATCAAAAAAACAATTGGACAAATGTACATGGAAATGAGCAGTCTTACTTTTGTAGTTTTATATTATACAATAAACAATTAAAATAAATTCTGGCTTTGTTCTTTCCCTCCACGAGAGAGGACAGTCAGGGGAGGACAGACCCCCTGAGGGCTGCAGGGGGGGGGGTCTCACCCGCGGGCGGGAGGTGGCAAGGGACAAAGGAGGGACAGCCCGGTCTCACCCCGCTCCACCTGACAGAACAAGAGAAATATCACCTTGGGCGAGGCCCGTTCCTGGGGCGAGGGTTTTGCCCCGAGCACGGAGAGGTGCCCGGGGTGGCCGTGTCCTTCTGTGGCCGTTCCTGGACTACGTGTGCCGAGGGATGCCCGGCTGTGCTGCCGCTCTGAGCTGCGCCGTGGGCTGTGAGCGGCTTCCCTGGGAGCTGCCAGGCTGGCCCAGAGCGGGACCTGCCCACTTCTAACACACGGAATGTACTGTCCCTCAGGGCATTAAATCCCAGCAGGAAACATCTGATACCTTAATCCACTGCTTCATTTATCAGTGCCCTCTTCCCCTCCTCGCCCCTCCAGGTGCCTGGTGTTTGCTTTCAGGGCCAGCCAGGAGGGAGATCTCGCCCCTGCCTTTGGCTTGAGGCCGCGCTTGTGCAGCCCCGGAGTGGTTTGGGCTGGCCCCGGCTGCGGTGCACAGCACATGAGTCACCCCCTGCGCACGCTTCGCCCGGCCTCCTCCACCCACAGGAGCACGACTGCTCCATTTTGGATTCACAGCGAACCAAAAACCAGAGGGGAAAGCAGCGACTTGTCCCCGTCCCGACGTGCCGCACGCAGCATCCCGGCTTGGCTCGTGTTACCGCGCAGCGCCCGCGGGGCTCCGCTCCAGCTGCCGCCCGGGGACAAATGGCTGTGGGGACACGGGTCTCGAGAAACGCGAAGAAAGGAGAAGCGGGAGAATTAAAGCCAGCCCAGGGATTGAATTTCTGTCTGCTCAGCAAGCGCTCACAGGGGTGAGACGCACCCCGAGCTACGGCGCGAACGCTGTCCCCGGTGGCTCGGCTCCCACCCAGGCTCCACGGCCCCGCCGGACATGGGCTCCCGTACGGACATGTCCAGGTGCTGCCGCATGGACCCGAGGCAGGGCCGGCGGAGATGCCGGTGTTGCACTCCCAAAGCCGCTCCGGTTTTATTGCCACGCACCTTTTAAGAGCTTATTTCCTCACTTGTGACTTGTCAGTGAGCGCTGCCTCCAGCGCAGAACACCAAGACTCTGCACTGAGCCCTGCTTTCCCCCAGCTGAAGTGAGCAGCTTCCCACCCACTCCACCCCTCAGCGAGGGCAAACCATTGCTCTGGGCTTTTAAGACGGGGTACCCCCC
The DNA here is from genome assembly GCA_013400975.1 of Atrichornis clamosus. Classification (NCBI taxonomy): domain Eukaryota; kingdom Metazoa; phylum Chordata; class Aves; order Passeriformes; family Menuridae; genus Atrichornis; species Atrichornis clamosus. The sequence continues at coordinate 127,467 of WBMZ01015464.1, forward strand.
TGCGGGGAGCTGCATCTCCCTGTAGTGTCTGCCCCAACCACAGGGCAGTTCCAGGCATTTGTCCACAACAGCCCTTGCTCAGAGCCTGCCGTGCGGGGAGCAGGAGGAAGCCGGCAGCAGGCTGGAGTTTGGCATAGCCCGGATGAGGTTCAAGTCCGAGGTACCTCACACCAGCACCACACCGGAGGAGTGAGGCACTCACCTTGTTTCTCGAGGTGCCAGGACTCTGGGGCACCCTCGGGCCTGAGGAACAGTCCCTCCCTCCCTCGAGTGGTGCCACTGTGCCCCAGCACTGGGGCTTCCAGGCAGAGGAGGCACCACAGCACCCAGCAGTGGCTCCTTGCCAGCAGCGATGCCCAGGTCTGCATTCAGCTCTGCTGCTGCTCAGTATCACCACGAGTCAGGGCAGCAACCCCACGGCAAACAAGAGCCACACTGAGCAACTCTCTGGGCCCAAATAATGGTAAGACCAGGGAGTTGGGGCCAGGCTGTCATCAGTTTTCACAGACCTTGCTCCAGTATATGCCATGTGTGCAGGAAGACACCCAAATGCAGCTCTGAGGCAAGGAGGGGATAGCAAAAGGCACCCTTGTGCACCATGTTCCTGGTGCCCTCACCCAGTAGGGATAATGCTCCCTGCCCCTAACCTGCACATCCATGTGGGACACAAGTTCCTCCCAGCATTGGCAATAGGAGTGAGCCCTGCTCCCAGCCCTGCTCGCGCAGCACAGGCAGCTTCCCTGGACCACACACATCTCGTCCTCACCAGAGGAAGCACAGCAGGGAAAAATCACTGGGGAATAAAATCCCCTCCAGCCACAGGCAGTGCTTCCTAGAGCTGCTGTGAACCACAGCGAACCCATCAGCTGAGACAGGTCTGCTGGGATGCTGCCTCACGACTGAGCTGTGCGAGGAGCTGCTTCTCCTGGTTCCCCCTGCCCCTTTCCACTTCACCCCTCTCCTCTGGGTTCCTTCCCCCGAGGAAGTCCACTCAGCCCCTGGTCCCGTTTGCCTCCATCACTGGTGGTTGCGGGCTCCTCTCTCTGCCTGGTCCCTGCCTACATCATCTGCCTTCTCTCCAGGCAGATCCCTCCTTCCACAGCTCCCCTCCCTTTTGAAGAAACTGCCTTAGCAACTGGCAGCAGGCCAGCAAGATCATGGGTTTTCCCTTCCACCCTTCCTTCTCCTCTGAAGAACAAGGTGGCCAGGGAGGGGGAAGGAGCCACAAGGCCTCGTGGGCAGTGGCCACAGGGGCTCTGTGTGTGGCGGTGGGCTGGGCACACCTACTGACTTCCACATATCCTCTGGCACTCCAGGGACACCGGTGCTCCTGGCTCAGGGCCAGAGAGGTTTCTCTCAAGTCCTCCTTCCCTCTCCCTTTTCCAAGCAACATGTCCCCAAAAGCCAGCCGATTCCTTCCCAAACATCTCCAGATCTGGAGCATCTGCCAGGGGAAGGCACAGAAGGAACAGCTTTCAAATAGCCCATTTCTGCAAGGATTTCCTTCCATTCTTTTGGCCCTGCCTTCCCCACCTCATGCTACTCTCCCTGGACTATTTCCTCTCCTTTTCCCCCTATTCACGGGGCTTCCTCCCCCTTGCCCTGTTCCTCCCCTTGCTTTCTCTCCTTCACACAGTTTGGCCTACAGGCTTCAGCACTTGCTCCTTTCCTGGTGTGAGCAGGGATGACATGGATTTTGTGCTTGTGCCAAGCTCTGCATTTATTAGAGAGGAGGAGGAAAAAGGAATATTAAAAAGCCACAAACCCCTGGAAGTTGCTGGAAGACAATACTCAGGTAGGGTAACATTAGTCTTGCTTTTCCTGCACATTGCCTTACAGTTTGCATGGAGAAGGGATTATTTGGGCTGCTCCAAAGGGAGTTTACTGCCTGGCTCACAGCCTTTGGCAGAGCTTGGAGCAGGCCAGCCTGCTCCTTCCTGCTGGGGGCTTTGCTGGGGTGGGAGACATGGAGGGATAAAACTCCCTTCCCCCTGCCCTGATGTCAGAAAAAGGCACCATCATCACCTTTTTCCTGCCTGCCAGGGGTTAATATCATTGCAGCCAAAGTGGCACCGTACTTCAACCAAAGGTTTCCACCTAAACCCTTCAGCACTGTCACACTAAGTGGTCTGCATTGTTTCCCCTGTCTGCTGTCTGGTGGGAAAACTTGGTGAAGCAGATCTGCCTAATATAACCTTAAATTAAAGGGGATGTGTGGGAAAGTAGGAGACCCCAGTGCAAGAATCCAGAAGGGCCACAAACCATGGGGCTGTGGATGAAGAAGAGCTGTGGAAGAAGACAGAGGAGTTAATGCTCCAATTCCAGAGCTGAGGAGCATTTATTCTCAATTTGGAGAACACCTGTCCTGTCTGTAACTCCATTTTTAGAGCACCAGAACATCCTACCTCCCTCCAGGCTATGGACCTCAGTGACAGGGGCTGTGGGGATGCAGCTTTAGGCTCCACCAGGGTTTGAGGAAGGTCTGGTGAGCTGAGCTGTCAGGCTTTGGCTTTCACTGGATGAAAGCAAGAGCGGGGTCTGGACCCAGGTCACATCCCCCAGGAGGAAATATGTACAACTGGAAGCAGCAGCGATGCTCACAGACCACACAGGGGCTGACCAGTGCCAGCCCTGAGGTAATCCAGCTCCAGCAGCAAGACTTTTGATCCCAGCTGTGGCGTTTTCATCCAAGGAGCACTTTGGGGATCAGGAGAGGAGCAGCACAGCTCCAGGATGGGAACAGCCTTTTGGGGTTACCTGTGGATGCACGTGGTCTCCGCAGGCAGCAGCTGCTGCCTCCAGCCCTTGGACACCGGGAACGCCACGGGCACAGACCCTGGCTCTGCTCCAATGGCGCCACCGTCACATTCCTGGGAGCAGTTCCTGCCGCTGCCGAACCTCTGAGCACAAGGACTCACAGTCAGGGAGGGAGAGCTGGACCGTGCTGCTCTGGGAGCCAGGCTGCTCCCACGTTGGAAAGGAACAGGATTCAGGGAAACAACAGGGCAGAGGGCTGGGGAAGAGCTGAGCTTGCAGTTTGCCCTTTTTGCCCTCTCAGATGCAGGTGACAGCTCCAGCAGACGCAATGCTGGCAGCAAGGCCACCCCTATTTTGGTGACACCTTGAACACAGCAACAGCAACAGAGAGCAGAAGTTCTAAGCAGAGTTCAAAACACCCCCTCCATCCCTCTAGTGCTACAGGTTACTCCCTAAACACTGTGTGGCCTCTCCAGTGTCATGGCTTATTACTTGCTAGAAACTGAATTCTGGATGTTTTCCTTCGTCCAGTCCAAGTGAACAATTCCGATGCAACAACGAAAAATTACATCACCTAATCACCTCTGCCACTCAATCTGGGTTATTGGAAAGCCTTGACTTAGTGGGTTGGGGATCACCAGGACAGCCAGAATTACTCACAGAGAGGAGCACAATGATGATTTGTACACCCCTGGTGTGGGGGGGCTCTGGGGATGGCAGCGATGCAGAGCAGCAGCCACAGCACGGCCATAAAAACTGCACAGACACTGGGAGCAAAGCGAGGGCCAGAACGTGCCCAGTGACTCGTCCACTACGAATTGGTTCAACCAGTCTGGAGTCCCCCACACGAAGGCCAAGAGAGCCCAGGACTGTGTCATCCCAGGCAAAGGAATGGGGGAAAAAGGGAGAGAAACGTGCTGGGCAGGAGGGATGACTCTTCCATGTGGCGCTGGGGATGAGCTTGGAAAGATGGCAAGTCCCAGCTTGCTCCCTCCTGCCAGAAATGCTTATTCCTGCCTCCCCTCCCACAGCCTGTGCTCCTGCCATGACCTTCCTCCTGGCTCAGCCACTGTGCAGCTGCTCCCAGGCAGGGCCCCTGGGGAGCAGAGGTGCAGGGGGTGCAGTGAACAAGACTGGGGAAGGAGAAGGGCTCCAGGGGCACGGGACTTGCCCAGCTGAAGTGTCCTTAGAAGGGATGGGAGAAAAACCCACCTTCCCACAGTCCACAGGCTGCTCCTGGGGCATAGCAAACCCACTTGGCTCCAACTAACTTCATTTCATGCCTTGACATAAGGCAGGGTCAGTGCTCTCCAAAGGTGAGGATAAAAGTTAAAAATAAAGAAAAGTCCTCTCCAGGAAATCCCAGCCTGGCTGATGCTCGCCGGGCCCAGAGCAGGCCCGGTGGCTCCAGCCTGCCCAGCACCCCTGCCCAGGCAAAACCGGCTCTGGCACCGTGTGTGGGTGCCAAAACACACCCAGCTGGCTGGGAAGGCCTCCGTGGGACAGCGGCACCACGGGACAACTGCAGCCTCGGGAACCTTCACACACCAGCCCCTTTTCTTGTGCTGCTCTAAATGCTCCAGTGCTTCAAGTGAGAGGCACCAAGATTTAAGCCTAAATTCAGATTTAAGATAAACAGCAGGAACAAACCCACTTGGCCCGACTCCTTTCTCTCCAGCAGACTTGCAATGCAGGCAAGCAGGACCAACAATTTCTGGTTATGGTGTCTGTTCTAAAGCCATTGATCTGAACATTTTTCTACCAGCTTCAGTAAAAGAGGCAAATTTAGCTCTGTTGTTCCAGAAGACTGTGTAGATAACCCATCTGCAGGTAACTCTCTATACAGAGAGAACGTGCCCCGACAAAAAGAGTTAAAACAACCCAAGAGCTTCATGTAATATATAATTTATCACCCAGAGTAACCATAAGAAAAGCATATTTTAAATGTGGGGTTTGACTGTGGTTAACCCTGAAATTAGGGACTTTCTTTTCTTGATTATTGCACTCATCTTTTTGAAGTACAGCTATCCCCAAAGCCGAGCTCAACTCTGCTGCTTTAAACCCAGCTCCTAATGCCTGCTCCTCACACAGCCTTTAGCACAGAACAGGTCCTGCGACTGTGCCTGGGCCAGCAAAGGTAACACCTGCCGTGGGAGAGGAGAGTTAAAAACATACTTTGTAAAAGGCTGCCTCCTTGTTAACCCAAGGGAGACAAACCAGGCGCTCACTCATGGTTTAGTGTCTCCCTCAGCCCCAAGAAGCAGAATAATTTACCAACATATAAACAGAGGGCTTAGGGGCAGCTGCACCACATAAACAGTCACGGCGGGGCTCTGAAGTTTCTATCAGTATATGGGATATAAAGCTGGGTGAATAACTGATTTTTCGGTTCGCTGGCAATCCTGAAAAAAGTTTTGAAAGAAAAAAAAAAAAATTCATTTGGGGTCGACTGAAACAAATGTTTCACTTTGACTCTTCAGCCCCTTGAACAAAAGTTAGCTCCGAAGATCATTCCAAATGAAAAGTTGCTTCAAAGAGGAAAATCTCAAAGCCTTTTATTTGGAAAAGGCTGAAACAAAATAGGTTTGTTTCTCTTCTCTTTAGAAGAAAAAAAAAGTGTGGCAAATGAAAACAGCTCATAAAAATGTTTTTATTTTGCCAAAATTTGCCTTTTTTGCTCAAGATTTTGCTCAGCTCCAGCACAACCAGTTTACACATATAATAATTTAAACAGAGATACTAGTAATCCTGATGGAATACAAGGGTTTTTTTTTTTTTTAAAACCAAACAACAAACAACAACACTGCACAAATGTCCTGAAACTGAAACCCAGCAGAAAGTAAGCTCAAAACCACTAAGCTTTTCTTGGCTCGGCAAGAGAATCTTATTAAGTCTCTGAATCATAGAGCCACAGATTTGGGATGTTGTGAAAATTAAATTAGTCTTACTTATTATTAGCAAGGCAAGAAAGGAACCAGGAGATTAGGATGCAGCAACTGCTATTGTGAGCCAACTTTTCAGTGTGTTTCTGCTTTTCTCCTGTAAACCCACAATTAGTGGCGCTCGTGCTGCTCAGTGGTATTTTTAATCTTGGGATGCAGGTTTCTGACTTTCCACTCAGTCTAATGCGAATCCAGGATTTAATGCCATGCCACAGCGAGATTCTCATTTCGTTTCCTGCCTTGCTTCATTTGAAGCCTCTGCTTACTTGTGCTCTGTAGGTGCACCTACCCTATGGCCGCAAACGTAACGACCAGGGCAACCAGGAATTAAACCCTTGGGATGGAGAAGGAGAAAAGGCGTCCATCCATGTGCACTTCCAGAGTGTGCAAGTGGGATGGCCTCACCCCTCTCCTGTTTTGCCTTTTGTTGGGGGTTTAATATCTGAGTTTGTTGGCTTCTAGATGGCTCTGATGCCTTGGGGGACAGAGGCTGGCAAGCTGGGACAGGAACAGTGCCCTACACGTGGAGCCAGAGATGGGATTTATCCAGATTTATCCATGCTTTCATTCAGAATACAATTGCTTCACATGCCAGGGAAGAAATGGGAGCGAGGCACCATGTTTTTCTAACTGCTGTACTTTTAAATTAAGCTGGGCTGTAGCACAGCTCGCCTTCCTAATTCACAGCCTCCAGACATCCCACCACACTCCTCAGTGGAAACAGTGGAAAGCAGAGAGCAGACATTCCAAATGTCACACCCAAGCCTGGGTTTAAAACAGCAGAGAACAAAATAAAAGTGGCTTCCATATGTCATAAAGAGACAAAGACAGGCAGTGACAGTTTGCTGGAAATTGTTTTAACGAATCACAACTGAAAGTGGCTTTAAACCCAGAGAAATCCTTGGAAGGTAAAAAAAAAACCATCCAAAGAAGAACTTGGACCATCTCAAATTACCACTACACTGTGAAACCATAGTCTTCCCAAGGGCAAACTCCAAAGCAATATTTAATGAGCCAATACTTCCATTTATCATGAGCTCATTTGAATACTGCAGTCCCTACGTAATAAATCAAACCTGCCCGCAGTGTTATTATTATTGTTTGGTTTAAACAGCTCCTTTAATCCCCCAACAGCTGGATATCAGCACAGCAGGGCTCGGGCTGAGCAGCTGGGCAGCACAGCACCTCTGCTTCCTCAGGCCGTGGGGCTTCCAGCAGGTGAGGTGTGAAGGGTTGTCCTGCTTTTCCAGCCTCAGCTCTCCCGGGAAACAGTGCTCACACCAGGGAGGACCAGTCATCTCCAACCCTGCTGGGAACAGAAGGAGCTGAAAACCCTCCCAGGTGGGTGTTGCCTCTAGCCCTGCACACTCCAAGTGGAAGCCCAGGGAGTTCCAGCACTGACCAGGTAGCTCCAGGCACCACTTCTGCCCTTCAGCCAAAGACAGCAGGATCTCATCCCTTCCCCACTCCAGGTTAACACACCCCACAAAACACGCAGGCTTTGCAGAGCGGCTTCTCAGCCCGAATTAAATGGAAGAATAAGGAGGGCTGGTTCTGTGCAGAAGAGCGTGGGGAGCTGGAGTTCCTGCACCCAGGAGCTCTGCAGTCCTTGGCCACATCCCTGGAGGAGACGAGCTGCAGGGAGCTCCCAGTACACGCATTCCCGTCCCTTGCACTTCTGGTTTCACACCTCCTGTGGTGCACAGAGGAGCAGAGACATCCCCTTGCTCCAAATCTCCCCTCACAGCCTTTTGGAAGCAGAGCTTTTCCCTCGTCAGAGGTCTCCGACCCAAGGCAAGCACGTGCAGACTGCCAGCATGGATCAGAGCCAGCAGACTCGCTTATTTTTGGAAAACTGCAGGCCCTCAGAGTATCAGGGGCCCAACACCACCAGGAGAAGCCTATGGGAGATGGGGTGTGGTGCCACTGGTTTTCCTTCCAGCAGAGGAGAAGGAGCTGAGCAGTTCCATGAGCACCCTGGGCACAACCGCAGCACCAAAGGTGAGCAGCTCCTGCATGCACTGCATTCATGAGACACATCTGTACCAATCCAGTAGCATCCAGTACCTCTCAGATAATTCCAGCTGCAGGAAATGTCTGCCTGTATCGATCACTGTGTGTGTGTGTGTGTAATCATATACGATAATTATATAAAATCAGCTCCTAACAGCAAACTCTAGACAGGGAAAATGGTCTGGGCAGCATAAATTATACAAATGTGCAAATCCCTGTTATTTGACACTTAAGTGTTTTGCTAGGGAATCCAGTCTTGAGTTCATCAGCCTCTTCTCTGACCAGCTCCAAAGAGGCAGCAAACAATCACACTGTGACTATAGCACCTTTCCTGACCCTGGCATTTGAGTCAGGTAAAAGACACCTCTAACTCCAGAGCTGCACTTCTGCACCTACAACAGCAACTGCAGTGGAGCCTTTTCCTTCCCCTTGTGAGTTAATTAGTTTCCCACATGAGTTTATTTTGCAGGACGAGAACAAGGCCTACCTCTGTCTAGCTTTCCTCTTTTCCAGGGGCAGCTCTGTTTTTGGGGGCTTACAGCAGCAGTGGGGGCTGCAGTGCTCTGTCAGGAGGGAAAAGCAAGCCCTGTTGAAAGTGGAGCATGAACTCCCTTGTGGTCCTGCCAGTGTTCCCTCGCCCACCTCCACCTGTTTGGGTTGCTGAGAAGAAACTAAAGCCTATTATCAGCTGGCTTCTTTGTCAGGTGTTCCTTTGATGTAAATTCAGCCACGATCAGATGTGCTGATGGCAGCAAACAGCCAAAGAGAACCGACCGTGCCCTGCACGGTGACCTGCACAGATTAGAGCCAGCGGCCGCAGACAAATCACGCAGATTAAACACGAACGAGCTGAGAAGTGTGGGGAGGAGCACCCAGGGAGACAAACATAAGCAACGCAGACAGAAAATAAGAAAACAAGGCAGACCAAGGACTGACTAGACCCTATTAATGCATATATCAAAGTCTTCCCCCGCCTCTTGACGCTTTAGCTTTACCCCAGTGCTTCTGCTCCACTTGCTGCAGGGCAGCCGGCTGAGAGAAGGCCTTGGTGCACCTCGGCTGTATCCTGCCTGTCACACTGCTGTCACTGCAGAACCACACCAGCCTCACAGAGGGAAAACGGAACAGGCTTCCCCCACCTGCCTCCTTCTTTTATCCTTTTTTCTTTTTCAAAAACTTCTGGAGAGTCACTGACAGGACAGTTCCTTGCAATGAGAACTGTCCTGCTAATCCCAGAGTCTGCAGAGTCCCCTTGCACTTACACCCTGTAAATTCAAGGAAAGCCTTCCTGGAGCTAATGGCACTCCAGGTATCCAACTTCCAGCAGCATACCTTTTGCAAGGGCAGAGGACCAGGAGGCTTGCAAGGCCAGAAAATCCCATGCCCATATTTAAGTTGAAGCAATCCCACAGCTGTGCAGCTTCTTTTCCTGCAAATCTGTCCCTGCCTGCAGGGTTTCCTTAAAATTTGGAGAGTAGGGCTCTGCTTTTGAAGGTGTTGACATTTAATTTGGGGCAGTATAGCACACCATTGCATTACTTCATTTTTCATGTTGCTAGTGGCAATGTCCTGCCCCTGCAAACTCTCAGATTTGAGGACCATCACTGATTTAGGGACCTCTTAGCAGTTGTGCCAGAGGGTATTAAGACACCTAAATTCATGCTGAAAACAATAGAGCACCTGATAAAAGTACTTTTTTTCACTGACCAACCTTCCTGCAGCTAAATGAGGCCTGATACCTTATTACAGGCAGATCTACCTTTTAAACCCCAGTTGTAGACAGCATTTTCTGGATCCATCAAGAAGTTCTCTAGCAACACCACCAGAAGAACTGTAAAATTCCTCCTGTAAACACACTAAAAATCCCCATTGCCACTGCGACCATGGCTCTTCTCACTATCACTTGCAAACCAGGGCAGCAACACTGTGTTCACACTTGTAAACACAAGAGTGGTGAATTTTCAACCCTGCTGACCAGAAGAGGCAGAGTTACATCAGGATGTCAGCAAGGCAGATTTCTGCACACCAGGCCTATTATTTGCTAATGAGGTTTCAGCTGTGATCCTCCCGACTCAAAACACACTCCAGAGATCAGAACACTCAGAAACAGGCTGGCAGCAAGTCCTGGACTCTCTCCCCTAATGCTGCTGGCACAGGCCGTGCTGCACCTCACCAGGTATCTCCCCACACCCACTCCCAATCTCACAGGAAGGTGGCTTTCACCAAGAGATGGAAATTTAAACACACACACACTGCCACATTTCAGTAGTGGCCTGAGACAGGTTAAGCTCCCCAGTGCCAACATGGTCCTCCAGTGCACTGCATGAATCAAACACAGGGAATAGGAGCCTGTGCCAGCTGCAATGGTCCTACAAGCTGGAAAGGACCAGACTCCCTACCTCTTCAGTCCTGGACTGGGGGAGAATTGGCTCAGGCTGCCTCCTGAATGAAAGAACAGCTTTCCTAAGGACTGAGCTCACACTGCCAGCCTGCTAAGGAGCTGCATTGATTTGAAACCTAAAGGACAGCTGTTTGTTCCTCCTTTTCCACCCTGCTTCCTCCTCCCCAGCCAAAGGAGGGGGAAAGCTGCCAGAAGAGACTTCATCTAGGTGGCTAAGGATAGAGAGAAAGGGAGCGTATACCCCTTCAAAATGAAAACGGGGGGATATTGTACCCTTAGGAGCACAAAGCAGCCATACAACTGCTCCTTTTGCCATTGTCAGAGGGAGGCAGCTCAGTCCAAGAGAAAGTGGAGTAACCTGCAAGAGCCCAAACAGCTGCAAAACGCCCAGCGCCAGCTGCATGTTTGATTCTTAACTCGCTTCAGCATTAACTAAGTGACAAAAGGCTTTAGTGCCCCTAATGAAAACACAGCCCCTGCACCCAGTAAAAGAACACAGCCTTGGAAAAAAACCCTTTTTGGTAGCAGAATTCATGTGCAAACAGGTTTCAGGTCCAAGTTGCTGAGGTTGGGATAAAACGTTTGATGATATTTGGGGCTAGAGAGGGAGAGGAAAGGGAGGATCTGAAGGTGTGCAGGGGACACTTCATGACTGCTTTTGATTTGTTTCCAAAATATCCATGTATTCTATTTGTGCTGAGGCTCCCTGTAGTTTAAAAGCCAAAATGTGATCCAAAAAGACATTATGGACCCTCAGCCAGCCTTTGCATTTTTGAAAGTGCCTGTTAGATACTTTCCACTGTGCTCTGAACTCCTGTGGAAGCTGCTCCCACATCCTTCTCCAAGACTGTTGTGAGTAACTGAAGGGCTTTAGGGAGAGATTCAGCAAATCTTGTTGCCTTGTCTTCTGTAAACTCCTTGGACTGGTGAGCATAAAGGAGTAAAAAAAATAATCAGTCCAGCTACTCATGGAGTGTCTGCAGACAGCTGCCAGTGTTCACTTGCTCTTTGCAGGCAGTCTCCTCACACACTTCTTTCCCTCAACTGAAAAAGCTGAAAAAATCAGCTCCAACCACAGCAAAAACTACAATTCAGTCACTATCACAGTTCTGCAGACTTGAGTGACAGCCCAAGAGGACACCAGAATAGACATTAGACAGAGACAGTTCTGCCATGACCACACGTGTGTCTTCTGCACATCTCACTGTACCTCAACCTGCTCCACTGACCATACAGCTGTCCACTGGCTTTGGAAAGGCATGTTGATAAAGTTATGTGGCAGGAGCAGCAGGAGTACCCTCCTTTCCCCTGTGTCACGGTGGCCAAGACTTGTTGCTCTCTCAAGCAATAGGGCAGACCCTTACAAGCTGTTCTTTGGGCTATTTATACCAACAGGCTGCAGCTGACAAATAGAAGTATCACTGAAATTGGCATGGGAGAAGCCAATGTGTCTGTTTCTTTTACTGCTGGAGTTGGAGTCTGTAACAGACAAACTCCCCAGAGTGGGACAAAGTGCTGTAACCATGCCACCAGAAGTGCCTGGGGTGGGATGTGCTTTCTTCCCCAAGATACAAGTCCAAAAGGTTTACCCCTGTGCAGAGCCAGGCCAGCTGTGACAGTGCAGCTCACGAGGGTGGAGCTGAATACCACTGAGGTCTTTGGGGTTTGTACTGCAGCAAGGTTTGGGGTGCTCACTGCACCATGGCACAAGACCACAGCTCCCTGAAGCACCCTGGACAACTCCTTTTGCTAAGAGGCATCCTCCTGAGCAGCTGCAGGCCAGGCAACACAATAAGGTAGGATCCAAAGATGCTTTTCTCCCCTTGTGCAATGCCTTCTGAAGACCAGCCTCAGGCAAGACAACACGTCCTGCTATTTATAAGATTAGGGCAGCCTTGAGACCTACGCCTGTCCCCGCTGCAGTTCTGTGCTGAGGGAAACAAACACCAAGTGTTTTATCACTTAAAGAGTCATAACAATTGAGACACATTTCATTGGAAAAGTGAAAACAAAAGCACAGACAAGGCTGCTGAGCTGAACCTGCCCCTCTTGCTTTCCCTCCCTCCCCACTTAACTTCACTGCTTCAAATATGAAAGATGAGGCTCACACAATGACACCAATCCCAGCCTGTATTCCGAGCAGGTTTGCTTGCTGGACCTGGTGTCAACCATGCAAACACGCAGAACTGCCCATGCATGAGTACTGACAAACCCTAACAAGCAAGGATCAGTCACAACCGCTTCACTGCCAGCAGGGGTAGCAAATGCCACCTTGGGCACACAGTGAGGGCACAGGTGACAGCGCAGCAGAATCCCATGGGGAATACAGCCCAAGAGGGGAAACTTCATTCTGATGCCTCAGATCAGTTTATTGCATGCATGGGTACATATTCTAAACATACAAAACGATGCCAAAAAGATCATTAAACATATGGAAAATCATGCCAGAAGAAGCATTAAGTCTGCTTAGGCAAACATTAAAAAATATGTACAATACCTTAATTTAACTATCCTTTGAAATATTTTGTTTTCCGTAGGACAACAGTGTCTTTTAGTTCAATGAGAAGTATTATTTTGACCCTTCATATCCTAGAAGTAGTCCCAAAGTCTTATTTAAGGCACACAATATGTATCGTGTACAGCACTAGAAACCTCTCTGCCAGATGAGCAGGGTTCTGACAGAATCAGAGGAAGATTCAGAGACCCTAAACTAGAAAACCACTTTTCTTTGATGACCATGTAGTGAATCCAGCCACAAGACAGTCAGCATTCCCCTCTGCCTTTGAGAGGTGTGTGAGACCTGTGCCAGCAGAGTCCCTGTCAGATATTGCTGACACAGAGGAGCATGGCATTTCAGAGTCAACAACATATATTACAGTTTTAAGTACAGGTTGACAAGGTGAAAACAAGAGCTCCATCAGTCTTGGACGCATCACACATGCACCTGACCCCCAGTGTCACAGAGCCACGGCTGTGCATCAAAGAAGCAAAGCTCCTAACTGCTTAAGCTACATCCCAGAGAAATTAGCACTTCTGCACAGCCCAATCAGGCAACTCATGCTGGGCATCAAATGACAGAAATGCACAAATGACCTCGTGCAAAAAAAGCTGGCGTGGCCAGCTGCTTCCAGCCAGGACAGCATCGCACTCCACTGTGCCTTCTCTGCAATTTCCACATAAGGCCACCCACTCCCTTCAGCTGTAGGAACCAGGGGCCCTGCAGAGAAGAGTTTCACTGCACTACACTGATTCAGAGAATAAATCTGCACAGGGCATGAGGCAAGGATCAGGTGAAGACAGGAGGATATGTAAGCAACAACTGTCACATTGCAGACACGTGACAGGACCGAAGCTGCAGTTCCAAATCAGGGGCACAGCTTTGCTTTGGAGGATTTGATTTTACGCCTACAGTCTGGATTTATAACGTACCTCCTTATCTAAAAATAATTTTTGAGAAAGGTCTTCTAACATCTGGACTTGTATCAATGCTACAACAGGCACTAGCAGCTGCATTTAAAGCCTGCAGTCCAGCTCTCTACCAACAATCATTGACAGCAATAGCAGGGCTGTCGTGACACAGCTCCCACTCACCCTGTGGGTCTGACACACTTCCTCTGCAGCAGCTCAGGCACTTGGGTCTCTGAGGCTCCGTTCCAGATTTTGGAGAAAAGCAGCCAGTGGGCACAGTGTGTGCACCTGTAATCCAGCCCAGGCTTTCCCTTCTCTCCAAATGCTCCTGCTCCTCATGCTTGTATCCCACTTTCTCCACCACCTGCTCTTCCTACAGCTACCCCAGCTGCCTATACTCTCAGTCCTGCTTCACCTTCTTATTTCCTCTACTACGAGCTTCCCCTGAGCTCTTACTTTGTGTTTTTCTTCCCCTTGTTTTTAACCCTCCTACCCTTGTTTTTAGCCCTCTGAATCTGAATGTGTTGTTTCTTCCCATGTCCTTTCATGTTCCAGGCTCTGGAGGGAGCAGACCAGGTTGCTTGCTGCCTTTAGTGGCTGAGCTGTTTGGCAGAGGCCAGAGGATTAAAAACTTCTGATTTTGTAGCAGACACTCCTAGCAGGTACTATGCAATTATTAGAGGCCATATGCTTTTATAAATTATATATAAGTATATTTTGCAACTATCCTGTATTTTCAGAATGCTCTGAAATGTAGAAGATAATTATGCAGAGTTGCAGTGGCACAAAAGAGTTGCACCTAGATGCAAATGGTTAGACCAAAGGTGATTCATCTTACATGCACTGAGCTAAGTCTCTCTCCCATCCTATGAAGGCCACCAGATATTCAGCCTAAGTGCAGCAGTCCAACAACAAAACCTTCCACATGATGATTTCATTACTAGGCAAAATTCTGTATAACTCAATGTGATGAACAATTAACTTCAGTATACACTAATTGCATTTGAGGACACCTACACACACTATCTGCAAGCTTAACTTTGGGCATCTCAAAATGAATTTGCTGAGCTAAGGATATTCTGAGAAGGTGTCAAGTTCCAAGTGCTGTGGGCAGCCCAGCACTGCCAGCACCTGCAGCAGGTGGTGGTGCTCTGGGTAGGGCAGTGCTGAATCCCTGGTCTCAGAGTGCAGTCTTTGGGATAATACAAGCAGAGTCCAGCTCTTCTCAGCAGTCATTCAGGAGCCTGGAGCTCGCTTCACAGTGGGATCTTTGGACTTTGCTTCACAGCCGTGTGCCAACGCAGGGAATTGCATCTGAACGAAGTGTCCTCTGCTGCTTCTGCTGGGGGGCACATAAGCACCTCACTACTCAATGACACCAGTTCTCGAGTGAGAGCAATGCACACTGACACGTCTGATGGCAATGCACAGCAACACATGTGCAGAAAGTACCAATTACCCTCCTGCCCATAAACCCACCGGCAAGATTAAACTAGAGAAGGCATGTGGTGTCAATGGGAACTGCACGGAAGGACAACCCTGATGTAGCCAAATCTGTGAGACAAAACTTTCTGCATGAGAACAAAGCTGCCTGTACAAGACAGGAGCAGAGAGGCAGAGGATCCCGTCCATCCCACCATCAACAACAAAAAAAGGAGGCTTAAACTAGGAGACAAAAAGCAGTGCTGTGTTTTAAGGCAGGCAGCATTCACCTCAAAAGGCTGAATTTGGATGTAAGCTTTATGTCTTTCAGCAGTGTGAAGGTCTGTGGCATGCTTTTTTTTTCTCCCTCGGGCAGAAAGAACATAAAAACCCCATAAACACACTCTGGTAGTACCAGGTTTCACAAAGTTTCAGATTGGTACATCAGTCACAATAGAAATCTCCTTTTCCCCCTCCCCCATCCACGGCAGGCCACCAGAACTGCACTCGGAGACTGGAAGACAAATGGGCAGCTGCCTCTGGAGGCAATTGTGAGGAGACTAAAGATCAACTTGCAGCTGGCACTTCCACCCCCACCTCTCCTTAATACTTCAGTCCACTCGCTGCCAGACAAGGATCATGAGTCAGCTCCTAAACATATTCTCCTTGAAACAATAGCTATAGCTCCCTGCTGCAGCTATCCCACTGCTCCCGCTCCAAGGGACACGCCACAGGCACGGAAACAAAGGGACCAATTTTAACCTACAGCAGCCCTACACCAGAACCGAATGATATAATAAGCATGCACTAAAGAATACTGTGCTAAACCTGGGAGATTAGAGAGCTAGTTTTGACATGTAACAGGCATGAAGTCAGTACTGTAATGAAAATCTGCAGAAACAGCAAACAGAAGTGGGTTTGGGGCTACATGGTAAAGCAGATGGCTTTTGCATAAACCTTTTCTCTACAACAGGGTGCAGTTTGATACCACATCGTTGTACGCTGCAGTACTAATTAGAGGGCAAAGGAGACAATTTAGCCTCTACAAATTAACTTTATCACAGCCATAGGAACTGCTCTCTCAATTCTGAGCAGCCACCACTCACTGAAAACTCCTGAGTTCACAAAGATGGGACCCAGCACTCATCTCTCAAGGACATTTCAAGTACTAAAAAGCTTCCTTTTGCAAGGACATTTCAGCTTACCCAGCTAATGACATAAAACTCGAGCTTTTCTGACCCAAGTGGTGTCAGACAATAAAGAATTCAAAGAACAGATTAAAAAACACACTAGAGATTTCTCAGAACTAGATGTTAAGTGATGAACTGGTGGTGACTACTGAGCACTTATGGAGCTGTGCACAGAGTAAGGGCATGGGAGGGTTTACGTCCATGCACTGTCAAGAAATATCAGTACCCAGAACACGCCTTACCTGCACAGTCCTCTGAGATGTTGCTGACAGAGCTACAGTGCAAGCTAACAAGACAGGAGGCTTCATGTTTCCTTTTGGATTTCTAGCTAAGAAATAGGCAAAACCAGTTGTCCTTCCTCACCTCAGCACAGCTGGTATTTCTTACAGCTGAGTATTGCCAGTCTGAAGAAGTCTCTAACCCAAAATGTCATGAGCCACAAGCCGGAAGGCAAGCTGGAGACAGAAATAAAAGACTAACTCCCAACAAGATAAAGAGACAGGATGATTGAAGGAGAGTCTGCAGGACCCTGCCCAGGTGTGGTTTGTGGCTCTGAGTAACACAAATTAGAACGTCCTGCTGCTAATGCAATACATCAATTTTACCATCAACAGAAAGGTGACTAATGCATACATTGAGTAAAAAAAGATAGCTGTATACATATGTATCTTTTAAATTATTTTATTTTGTGTAAGCTAAAAGGAAATTTACACACTTAAATCTCAAAAGACCTTGGGCATGCATATTGACCTTTTTAGAGGTTCTTCGACATAGCTCTCTTTTTTCCATAGGAATTTCCCCAGACATTTACAACCCATAGTTTTTTACTGTATATACAGCCTAAAACCATAGCAATCTATGATTATGTCATTTTACACTGTGCAAAATCAAACAGGAATAGTGGTACAACAGAACATAAAAATCTTTAACAGGTAAATTTCATTGTAAGACATTCATATTGTTTTGGTCCTTCTTTTCCAAATCAAACTGATCAAAAGCAGACAACCTTCTAACGACCCCCCCAGAAAATCAAGTGTTTAGACAGTAATCCATAACTGGAACAAGAAGATACTGACAACATACCTTTCCAAAGGCTATATAGTGACAGAGCCATACTATTGAAGTTCAAGAACATAAAAACTGATCAGCCAACCAATCAAACAAGGGGAGGGGATGGGGGAGAAGAAAAGGAAAAACACATCTTAAGCTTGTTAAAACACAAAAGAAATTACTGGGTTTTAAAGAAACAATAACTGAAAAACCCACAAATGGACAACATAACCTTTTGATTTTTTTCCAGCAAGTATTTTAATATATGCAGGAAAGAAAAAGTTGCTCAATGCAATCTGAAAGTCTTAAGGGGGCACTTCACAGATTGTGAAGATTAAAGTTTTCATTATGTGTTTATAGGATTTTTTTTTAACTTTTTGAAGTTTTTTAAGAAGGACACCACCAGTGTATTTCACAAAGACATAAATGTATACAGCCCAGCACAACAAAAAGAATAGATCTTCAAAAAGATTTACCCCCAATTATTTACATTTTTCTCTAATATAAATTTAGGACTCCAGTATGTAAATAAATATACATTACTATGTATACCTTTCTAGTGCTGCTTACCAACAAATCATCTGAACTTGATTTTCTTTTTAATTAAAGCAAGATTGCTTTTTATGACCCGCAGAGGGAAGGAAAAAAAAATCAATAGAAAACGTCCAATTCACATCACTTTAGTCTACCTTTTCTTGGCAGCTTGTTGAAGGTGTTAATGTGGCTGGGAACATCAACACCTTGGCATGCATGAAAGTTAAGTCAGGAAGGCTAGAAATCACCTTGGCAGCCTCTTCACTAAGATGTTCTTCCTTTTTAGGCTTCCTGTTGAGAAGAAAAGAACAAAGTGCATTAATCCAGTACCTGATATCCCCGGGATCACTGAAAGAATCCTGATTGAAGCAATGTTCTGTCAGCTCGTCTCCCACTGACAGGCACTTCTGTAAGCTACTTGAAGGTAGTCTAATGTTATAATACCTACCTGCCTACCAGTAATGTGTTAACAGAGAGAGTTAGCAAAATGCTCCTGTGTATATTGTTGCAATAAGGAAAAAAGTCCTACTCAAAGGATATTTTTAAATATGCTTTTTTCTTTTTTTTTAGCAGTTTCGAGTGAAGAGACTCACTTGAAGAGACAACCATGCCCATATTCTAGAGATAAAACAATAGGAGCATTAGTTCTAAACTACCTAAATCTGGTATAATCTTGAAAAACAAAGTGGAAAAAATCTTAAAAGGACATTAAGAAACTCCTAAGTTACTTCTCACTAATTTTAAAATAAAAAAGCACTTATGCTGTGTTTTCAACACAACTGTTCTCAGTCTGTACATCATGGCACTCTGCACTGTGATCCACAAACCCTTTTTTCCCCTCAGGATTCAGCAGCAGCAGAAGGTGGCTCACAACTAAGTGTACAAGTAAGTGTATCTACATGCTTTGAAGTGTAGTAGTATGAGCAGCCATGATGATACCTACAGCAGTTTAGGAATCACTTTGCCTTTTGCATTATTCACAAGAATTACTGAGCACAAATGAATACAGAGGTCTGAATCCCATGTTGCTTGGTTCTTGCATAATAGTATGCAAAAAACTCACACTTCACAAGTAAAAGGAAGCCTGGCTCAGACTGCTACAGACCCCTTCTCCCTTGCCCAAACATCCATACTTCGCACACATCTGACTTATCCTTGAAGAGCACTGCCTACTACTAGAAACACTCAGTTTTCCATCAAACATTCCAGTTCCAAAAAGGCAGCTGCTAAATCCTGTATTGATGTAAGAAATTCCAACTGAATAAGCCCTCTCACCTTTGGAGACAAAAGGCTTGGACCAAATAAACTGCCTTCCCTAGAACACTTCAGAAATTTCCTTTCTGTTTCTTGTCTTATTCATAAACTTTAAACCAAGCCCATGAGAGGGCAAGGACCACTCCAGTCATGATGCAGCATGCACTTACGCTGTCTTTTGTCAGCATCCATGAGGTTTGATGCTGATCAGCTGAGCAGAGACCAGGGGAAAGCAAGGGGCTACATGTTTGCTTTCACAGCAGTCTCAGAATTCCTTAGCTAGAAGAAAAAAAGAGCTGGAGTCAAACTCATCCTTGACATCTGATCATTGTGTTGATCATCACCACTGATCATCGTGTTGACACTGAACTATCACTTCTGTTTGCTACTTGAAATCTCCAATTGATGAAAGTTCTCTAGATGAGGCAGTCTAAGTACTAAATCTAACTTACCTTCACAGAATAGCAATATTTTTTTCTCCTCTGCTGCAGTGGAATTTCATGAGCTACTGACTAGGCAGATTACCAAATTCTGGAGGATAAACAAAGCTGTGTGCTGGATTTACTGAAGGAAGAAGCAGAGAGCCAATATGTGCCTCCTCTAACAACTTCACAGTCAGCTCTGTTTGCACTCAAAGGACTATCTCCGAGCTGTTGAAATGTGCTTCTCACCCACCACTGTGTTATCAGTATCTGGTGCCACTATTAATAATCACTTGCCACAAGCCTCTTAAAGGTACAAACTCCTGGTGATCAAGGACTTACAGCTAACAAAGGAGTGTTTGACAGAGGAAGCCAAAGGAAGACGGCTGCCTTGCAGATGTTCCTGTAATTGTTAATCAGGCGAGATGCAGCTCACACACTCCTTGCTATTTATATGCCTCTTCCTCCTCTGCTCAACTAGCATGCTAAGAAATGGCACTGCTGGGTCCCAGAGGCAGTGCTGCATTTATTGGATGGTCACATGCAGGACCTTTATCACAGGATGATGCCATTGCTCTTGCTGCACCAGCTGGTCCCCGCAACATCACTGCACACCAGGCACACCAGCGAGCCCAGTCAGCTGGGAATCTCACCCACCTAATGCATGCTCCCCTCCTGGCTGGAGGCCATTTGCAATAATTTATCTAAGTGCAATGTAAAAAGTATTGATAAAGAAGGACAAGCTAACACACTATGGACCAAGATAGAGCTATACATACAATCACTTGGGAATGAGACTCAAACCCTTCTTTGAAATCGTCTCAGTGCAGGAAGGGGTGGGATGGCCTAAATTCTCCATTCATCAATGGAGAGGGGCAGGTTCCTCTGCAATACAATAAAACTGGACACTGCAAGTACCCTTGCAGGGTAACAATCAAGACTTTTGGTAGCAAATATCACCAGGGCAACCCTAAAGAGCTACTCACTAACTCTCTAAATTTAAAAGACAAAGTAGCATCATCACTGCAGACAGGTTTTACCTTTTAAACTTAGCAAACTGCCCGATAACTGTGATGTCCATTAATAGAGGCCAGAGAAATAACTGCATTAATTTCAGTCACCACTTTTGCTGAAGATGTTTCCATCTCCAAGAGCTTCTTTTGCTGAGCCCTGATCAGTGGAGGGGGTGCCTTGGAGAGCTTCTCCTGCTCATGCACTCCTCATTTCTAGGTGCCATGGCTTAAAGAACAGACATCAAGTGAATGGACTGTCAGCGGCAGCCATACTACTTTTGTCTACTTTGGAATCAGAACTTTTGATTATGAAACCATGAAAGGACCCATCCCTGGCTCAAAACAAGGTGTCTGCCTCATTCAGCCTTTAAAGCTATCCTCTACAGCACACTTTGCCCCCATCCATCTCTTCTCTTACACTGGGTTACACTTCCTCCCAAGACAGCGGACAGGAGGGATGCCCCTACCCAAGCATTTGTACCAGTCCCTCTACCTGTAGGCATTACATTTCCCTTTCAGAGGCATGCTAACACGAAGCCACAAGAAATGAACCAGACTGATGTGCAGGAAAGTTGTTGGAAGAAAATTTAGCAAGAAAGAGGGAAAGCTCTGTTGATCCATCACTCACATGTCACTGTTCTGTTTTGCATTCCAACCCCCTCCTGCAGCATTCAAGCTTTCAGGGCTTCAGTCATCTCTCATGTTTGCAAAGGGTTTTGTGGATAGCAGCAGCAAGGCCAGGCTTTATCAGCAACAACGAGCTGATTAAAGAAATGCACTTTAAAAACACTCTGTAATTAAGAGTTAGCCTGCTCCATCCAACACCATCCCCAAGGAAAATTTCCAGCTTAAATGAGGGTTTCGGCCATTTCTTGGAAAGGTATCAGTGCTCTGCTTTCCTTCAAAAAGACAGCAGATAAACTTTTGATCTCTGCCAATTCTATGGAACTAGGCAAGGCTGCAGTCTCTGTGGAATGCTGTACTGGATCCCTGACCTTCAACACTCACTGCTGCCGTCAAGGTTTCAGTCTCAAGCTGAGGGGGAAGCTTCCCCTCCTCTCCCAGTATTTTCCTTTTGAGAAACTGACTTTCTGGTTCAAGAGATGGCTTTGCAATCAAAAGACAGGGCTATTTTAGACAAAGATGACTCTTATCTGAACAATGGTATTTTCCCTTTAAACTTCACCCTAAAGATCCTGAATTCAGCACAACTGAAGTTGCCATTGAAGTGATCTTAATCCACTGGTTATATCTTCCTCAGTCAGTTATCATGAATGTCTAAGAGCCCACATTTTCAGCCTGGTGCATGAACCTCATCCTTGTTGAGCTGGCTGTACCCAGCCACTCCTATTTTAAAGTCTCCAGTTCATTATGAAAGAATAAAAAAAAACTGGAAAGAAAACAAAATTTTTTACAGAAAGCTAGCATTCTGCCACATTATTGGGCATACTGCTGAGATTATACCTTCTCATTTCTCTGAAGGTTTCTAGCTTGAAAAAACAGACTTCTTTTCTTTTGGAAAGCATGAAATAAAGAAAGAAAAAGCACTTGCCTTTTTTTTAAAATTCAGAGGTGACAAAAAACATACAACATGCATTAAACAGTGAAAAGAACTGCTTTAAAACAGCTAATCCGTGTTGTGTAAATCTCAATTTAACCTCCAAGCCTGAGGTCCCCAGCCTCTCTCTACATACTGCTGCACCACAGATCTAGAACCTCTTCCTGTTGGTAAGCAATGCTCTCCAGAACAGGGGAAGAGCTCTGACATCTGCATAAAGAGCTCTAAGAGTACCAGTAAGAGCTTTTAACTGCATTGTGGAAGTACTGGAAAAAACCCAAATCCCTCGTATCAAAACAACCAATACAGAAAAATGAGGGTCAACATTCACTTAGGCAAAGCAGACTTCCCTGTTTCTTTGTAACGAAAAAGCTAAGCCATCTTAAAGCAAACGGGCAGGTAGAAATCTATGAGTCCAGATAAAACAAAGATACATTTGTAGTTCACATGTCCTGCTGTGGTTACTCTTAAATTAGGCATAGACCATAATACAAAAGTATTGTAACTATGTTTTCTGATTTGTGAAAGTCAAACTTTTCCACTAGAGTATCTCCAGGAAGAGGATCTGCTCTCCAGGGTTAGAAAAAGAAGCAACCCAAAAGACAAGACCCAAAAATCAGCATCAAAGTGGGGAGTTCCCTCTACTGGTTCTCCCTTGAAATTTCACGGCTTGTTGATCTCTGTTATTCCATGTTCACTCTCAAAACGATCACTGCAGGAAAACTAGCAAGATAGTTTCCTCAGTGAAAGAACATGTTTTAAAGGAGCTCTTGAAAATAACAAATTAGTAATTTTAAGCAAGCCAGCTACGTCCCACCATTACAGTGCCTCCTCTTAAGGGTAATTGCATGAAAACACATTGGAGTTCTAGAGTGCTGAATAAACCCTAAAGCTCACTTAGGACAGAGGATAAGTTACCATCTATTTGTTGCATGTTGAGGCACATGCTCCCAAAACCCCAATATTTTACTTGGTAAAGATCCCAGCATTTCTTTAATGAGCAGACATTAATTACTTGTTAAGATAGTCCAGGATCCTACTGCTAAGATACACATTAAAAAATAAACCCAAAGAGTATAAGCTTATAAATAGACTACTCTATATCCATTCAACAGGCCAGACTTCAAGAAAGACATTTGATGCCTAAAGCCTTTCCACAGATTCTACCTATAGGAAAAGGACAAAACTACTTCATGTGGGCTCCACTGAAGCAGAAAGGACATCCTAAACCAACTATACACTCGTTCCTTAATCTGCAACAGCAAAATTAAACTGATGTTTGGCCACTGAAGTTTTGACAGGTGCTAGGAGTATTTATGAAGGGACAAATATAGTCATAACTATTATTCTGTTTTATCATTTTACTCATGGAACATTATGTATTTATAAATTACACAGAGTCCAAGGAGAGTCTTCTGTCTCAGTCCTAGGTCACTGAACTGCATGATTCAGTTTGCCCTGCCATTCTTGGGAACGAGCTCTGCTGTTCAGAAAGTTCCTTCCTCCAGTTCAGTCTTTGACTCTAGCTATTCAGCTTAGGTCCTGGTGATACTTTTCCTTCAGCTCATGAACTCTTTCCCATCTTATTTTAGAGTGCTGTTATCATTTGAAATATGAACCACAGTACAATGAACTTCAGATTTAAAATATAATTATTAAATTTAAGCCTTTTGATCATTTAGGAACTTCTGCCCTAAAACTGCACACACATTCACACCTCACATTCCATGACACCCTTAGAAACAGAAGAAAAACAGGCAAGGAAGAGTATCTACCTTGTCGATGTGCTTGCCTTCTCCACTGTGGACATGAGCCTTGCAAACGCATCGGTCACTCTGCTGCTTGCGTTGGAAGTTTCCAGTTTTGAGGTTGTCAATTCATACAACTCAGGATCCACACCTTATAGTATAAAATAATAATCAGTGATGGTTGGAGGCAAGTAGAGTCATAATTAGTCACAGACCAACTTGCTAGAGACTGTTTTCTGTAAACATCTGAATCATTTATAATTTCAGGATACATGAAAAGAACATGACAGAACATGTTTGCGTTTCTGAAGCATTATCCTCTCTCCCCATCTTTTTTCAGCAGCTTTTTAAGTTGTACTACAAAACACACACACCTTGGATCAAGCCTGACATACAAGGTCTCAGTCTATGAGTAAACAAAACCAATTTGATTTAGTTTTTAGAGTGAAACCTCTATAAAAGTGTCAGCTGTGTCAAAATGGATTGTTTCAATTCCTTCAACTCAACTGACTCTATTAAAAGAACACTTCATGTTAGCACGGACCAACTCTTCACCTGGAAATTACAAACAACACTGGCATGCATTAGGATGCATTTAGTATCTGGCTTCTCACTAGGGGTTGTGTTGAAATTTTAAGTGAGGAAAAGCAGCTTTTATGAAACATAGAAGCGGAATGGCATTTTTTAAAAGTTACATGCTAATATGTATAGCACTACCAAAACTTTTAGTCTGTGTTCCCTTTGCATCTTTCAAGTATTTCTAAAGCATTAATTATCTGGATGTTTCAGTCTTGAATTTCCCGTTTCAGGTATCAAGTCAGATGCTGAATTTTGTCATCACATATGTTGCGAATGGGTTTCAAATTTTACCAGCAGAGGTCATTCTGAAAACACTGCAAACAATGGAAACCTGCATCCAAAAAATACATATGTATGAGTTAAATGCCACTGTTTAGTATCAAGCATCACATCTCAGTAGGCAGTAGCTCTAGAATTTTTACTTATTATGTACTATGTCTTAAAAAAAAAACCTCTAGGAATTAGAATTATCAACATAAATCAAGAGGAAAGACTATTACAATAAATTTTGTTGCTCAGAAGCATTTTAAGTTGGTGCTATTCCCCCAGTTACAGTTTCAGATATTTTATGCTTCATGGGTTTCATGAAGTGTGCGTAAGTGCCATTCACAAAGCATTTTCAAAAACAGCACAGAGTTTTTGCACATAAGCATTGTGTTTTATAGACACCTGTGTGTTAAAGTGTCACACCTCTGCCAGTTGGTGTGGACAACACAAAAGCATTTCAACCTACTGCAGAACAAACACTGCAAACGCTGGGATCTGATGGTCCAAGCAGCTCCCTAATATAAAACCAGCATTTATTAATGTGTGCTGATGATGGTATCCAGCTTACTTCCCAGGATCAAGATGCTTTTAGAAATATTCCTGAAACATTAAAAATTACTAAATAAAACAAATGCCTGTGCCTCTTGTCCTGCCTTTACCACCAGCAACTGCAGCACTATGTAGCAATAGCTGATGTTAATCATCCTCAAACCTGCTTTGCATGACCCCTCCCCAAGCACTGCCTCGACCATTTATCCTTTTGGCACAAGTTAATTCCTCTTTTATTGTGAGGAAAATAAGCTGACCAAAATGTAAAATTAAGAAAATAATCTGGTTAAGCTGCAGGAGGTGGGGAGAAGATTTGTTCCATACAATATGAGTTGATAAATTGATCAGCTGTGCTTTCAACATATATTTTTTTAAGTCTGGATTTTCACAGTTGATTCGATCCAGTTCCATGCAAAATATCAAAACACATACTGTCCTGAGACCAGCATACCAAGACTTTTAGTAATGTCAGATGTTTACAGAACTTAGAAATAGGAAAAAGCCCAAATATTCCATAAAATATCCACTTTCAACCAGGGAGAGGAAGCCTTGAAGAAATACACTTTGACTTGCAGAAGCCTGCGAAATCCCATTAAGGTACAAATTGGAAAGCTAATTGAAAGAAGGAGCCCTTTGACATGCAACTCTGCAACAAATGTTAAATGCAACCTTGTAAATTACATCATTTAGAGATTCCCATTTACAGTCCTGTACTGAGATGTCACTGCTCAGTTTACTGTTCTTTAGGCACCTCTTGCTCAGCTACATTTATGTTAAACTATTAACATGAAAAATAAAACAATACACTAAACCTGTGGGAACATTCCAGAAATGAGTAACTCCCTGTTCATGATGTGAAATGTAAATTTTAATAAAAAGTTATTTTGGCTACTGATGAAATCAGACTGACAAGAATCTAGTGTTGATCTACAGCAAGTAAGTCTCCAAAGAAAGAATAAACTTCTACTACTGATAAAAGTTTCTTTTGTAAGCCAAAAAAAATCTAGAAATTTTTCTTTCAATTTTTTAAATTTTTTCAAGAGTTGCATATTCTCCATTTTATTCATATGGTGATGAGAGAATATTTAAGGAAAGCACTGCAAAACCTTAATGAGATATTGAAGGAAAGTTAGCCAACCAAACCCCACACAAAGCTCCTGAACACGCACACAAACACACGAGCTGCAAGCCATGAAACAAATGACTTTCCCAGAAACAAGTCAGGAAGAAAAAAAAACCAAACCAAAATAAAGGAAAAAAAAAAAAGCAAAAAAAAGCACTACAGGGCATACCAGGGAAGGGTGATAATATCTGTAACTTGATGAAACAACAACATAAAAAATAAAATGCAATTAAAAGGCTAACAGAGTATTCCTCCAGAAATCCCTGCCAGTGTGCACAAGCAATAATACATGTACCCAGCTACACGAGCAACAATACATCTACTGGGCACTGGTGACTTGTGTCAGTGGACTTGCACACACTTAAAGAATCTGTAAGACTCAAGCACCTTGACTTTGCTAGCTATCACTTCCATGACCATCCTCTTTCATCTGATAATGACATTTCTCAAGGGTGGGATAAAAAGACTTTTAGATTGCCATGCCATAAAATTGCTTTCAGTGATCAGATTTCAAAACTAAGAAAGCGTGTTTCTAAAATAAATTTTAAAAAATTACAATCACTTATTTTGAATGTGGGAGGACCCCCAACATTTTAAGAACCAATTCTTAAAATTACAATCACTACGAGGAAAAATACCTTTCCTATGAAGAAATTGATTATCATGGCTTCAGGCATTGTATTGAAAGAGTACTTGCATTAACTTAACTATGTACTGGAATAAATCCCCAAAATGTTCCCTGAAATTCCTGCAGAAATTTATTCAAAGTGTAGGTTTTCACAAGCTCGTGCAAAATACTCAGAGCACATAAAAACCAAGTGATAAATGTATTCAATTATTTTCACGAATTATTCAATGAGAGAGTGGTGTTTTCATCTCCTTTTTAAGGGAGTAAATTGCAGATAAAGTGCTTTGGCTTTAAAATTAACATTCATGAACTTCTAATATCCCACAGACATGCAACTATCCTTCTTTTCTATTATAAAGGCTGTTAAAACACTTTTTTCACTTTATTATTATTAGTAGTTCATGACCTCCTGGGCTGTGATGTATCAAGTTCCATAAATTTATATTCACACATGGCTTCCAAACAACATCATAATCCTGCAATTTGGAGGTACTCATTCAGAGGAGAGAGCAAGCCTCATACTTTAGGAATTGTCACATCTACACCATTTTTCAAATTTCCCTAAGTGCCTAGAAGAGTAAACTTCTGTAATTTCTCATTAGAAACAAGTGTTTTAACATCTTATTTGCAAGAGCATAAAAGCCATTCATTCCTTCAGCAGGTGACAAATACAGAGCTGACAGTACCTTTTAAATACTTCGCACTCGATACAAAACATCAGAAAACAGAACACAGATTAAAGGAAAAACGCAGTAGAAAGACATTTTAGAGAAACGCAATGTAAAATTTCTCCTTGTTTGTAGGAAAGTCAAGTGATGTGCTCATGCTTTTAGTAAGTCGTTATATTCTTACAGTTGTGGTTTGAACACTCTGCTGACCTGGGATTGTGGTGGTGCTGCTAGAGCTACTGTCATCCACGGGCCCAAAGAAATCAAGGTTCAGAAGAGTGGAACCTCCACTAGCTTGAAATTCAGTGACCGTGTTGGTAGGCAGCCATATAGAAGGTAAGCCAAGGGAGGGGTTTATGTGTAAAAAGGGGTAAGACACACACTTGAACATGCAAGTTATAATTAGTACTCAGTACGCAATTTAAAAATTGACATGAAAACAATGCTTACAGTATTAGTTTGTACCTTCTAAAATGTTAACAACTTAATTCAGTGCACATTTCCTCATGTACAATGCAGCAAGGAAATCAACACTAGTAAATTTAAAATAGAAGTATTTATTTCAATCTAAAAATGAAAGAGAACCAGCACGACCCAGAGAGAAAGATGTGACCACTTAAAGGGAAACAATATATAGGTCAATTGATAGTTAAAATATAGTGGGCTTTTTCTTCCCTCACTGAAATTGAAAGCCATTCTTTCATCAGGAAGACTCAGCAGATCCTCAAATAGCAAAGAACAAAAAAAAAAAAAAATTTTAAATTTTATTTAGCAGCGTTAAACTATTAATTATAAGTATCTTAAAGCAGTGTGACCACTGGGTAACAAATGCCACTCTTATGTCCAGTAACTCACTGGTAAATTATACTGTTCCCCTTTAGTACTAAAACAGAAATCAAACCAAGATACATTTTAAAGTTGTTTGTTAAAAAGAAAGCATGATGATTGACTGAAGTAATAAGACACCAGACAACAGCAAAAGGGTCCATCCAGGCTTTCCTTCAGCACCATGATATTGCTATCCAAACTCTAACATTCTACACCTTCTGAAACACCACAGCGTGGCAACACCAGTGCAGTAAGGGATGCAGTTTATCTGAGCCTGCCTTTGAACTCACGCGTCATGAATTAGTTGCTGTCAGCAGGCTCCTTGTAAAGGTATCAGTTTCTTTACAGGTTTCTAGTTTGTCAATCAAACAAGTTTGTAAAACTTTATTTCCTTGCATGCACTTACATTTCTGACACTGGAGGCAGTGGCACAACTCACTTTGCTATTAAAATAGACATAGATGAAGGGTCTTTCAGGTGGTAACTATATACATTTACAGATACAAATAAGTTCGTAGCTACCTCTTTAATGCATTAGCTATAATTAGTTCTTCAGTGTAAGCAAAAGTGATAATGAATGAAGTCACATTTTTAAAATATAAAATTATCTTTAAATCTGAAAACTTTCAGCTCAAGAAGTGTATATTTTGCAAACAGTTTGTGGTTAAAATATTGTGCTTTGAAGTAGCCACTATACATATATTTATCATTCAAAGGATGTCTAAAGAGATAGCTGACTGGTGAAAAATACTTTTAAGAAGTAAAACTCATCAATCCAAAATGCTCATTTGTTCAGAGTTTCATTATAATCAGCAGTTATACATAATGAAGTGTTAATATTGCCACTGTGTCACTAGCATATGACAGGAATCTAAAATAATACTTAACTTAGTATTTTTCAGACTATGTAATACTTCACTTAGGGGCACTGTTAACCAGAAAGAAAGCCTGAATTTCCAAAGTTAGGAATAAGAAATAAGTATTATATATATGTGTGTGTGTATATATTAAAAAAATAATCAGCAGATAGATGTTTGTCTGAACTTTGTAGCTTTCTTATCTCTAGCTCTGGTGCTAGAGGCTCTACGGAGAGACGTACCATCTAAAGGGTTAGTAAGGCCACTGCTACTCCAGTCAAACTGGACAGGTGGTAGAGATTCCTAGAGTTGAAAAGTCAGAAATCAGATTTTATAGTCAGTTCAGGTTACAACAATGCAAAGCAGTTCAAACAACAGATACTTTAGCATCTAAACACTAAAAAAGACAACTAAATGATCAAGCCCCAACTTTTGGGAGGTGAGTATTTCCATAATATGCACTAAAGATTCAAAGTAGATTTGTTCTACCACAGGAAGTCCATTAAATTCTGAACAGTTGTACAGATTAGGTAGCTTCTAACTCAAACAGGATTTGCAAATTAACGAAAACATATGAATTGAATAACAAACCTTAAGGCATAGTTGAAAATTAAACTACTACTACTTTCATGGAAGAAGAGGCACTTAGCATAAAAAGTTATGTATACACAATTACAGGGCACATTTAGAATAATGAAAGCTGTCTGTACATCCATGCTTTGTTCTGATTATGCAAATTATTTACCATTGAACAGCCCATGGTTCTTTCGGTGTGTTTTGCTTTTAAGAAACATAATCCCAACATGTGAGTGACAAACTACCAACAACCCTCACCACTCCACCCCCTTCAAAAACAAAAGCCCTGTGACTTACTACCCTGCCACAATTAACTCATCCTGATCTATATACAACCACTGGTAGCAATGCTTGAACAAGTGGAGCATGGAAATTTTGATTCCTTCTGGGAGCCCATCCTTGCTTTTTCATTTCCTCTCGTTAAGTCTTTTGGACACAAGCAAGCAGCAGGGACCATGCTCTACAGGGAAGGTGTGTTCAGGTGCAGTGTAACTTGCAATTGCTGACCTCCTGTATTGTCAGAACACAAACTGACGGGACACTATAAGAAATGTCTGAAAGAAGGGGAACCTTTCTACTTCTGTGCATTACACTCTGCTCTCTCCCCAGTGAAGTCAAGTGTCATGAAACACTAGGAAAGGATGTGCCCTCAACTTCTAACAAAACAATCACAGTATGGAACAAAAGCAGTGGAAATTTTCTGCAATATTTTTCAAAATGCATCAGTACTTGCTAAGCTTCTAGTGGCTGAGCCAAACCTTCTTTTGGCTTTTGTAGAAAATCAGACAATTTTTTTTTTTTTTTTTTTTTTTTTTTACTTTTAGAACTTCCAACCATATGATACTGAAGGAAAATCCAGATTCACTAACTCAGAGTGTAGCAACCTGGACTAGCTTTGTAGTACAATTAAGCTCACTGTTAAAGGCTTTTCCTCAGTGACAGATGTTTACAGAAAGAA
The DNA here is from genome assembly GCA_013400975.1 of Atrichornis clamosus. Lineage (NCBI taxonomy): Eukaryota > Metazoa > Chordata > Aves > Passeriformes > Menuridae > Atrichornis > Atrichornis clamosus. The sequence goes on from WBMZ01015464.1 coordinate 158,212, forward strand.
AAACAAAGGGAGCTGGAGATTTCTGTATTTACTTATGGTAAATGTCTTGCTTAGAAAAATATTTCCTATCTGATGTCTTAAAAATATTTCCAGTACTGAGCAAGCTTGAAGAGCATTCACTCCATGGAGCTTAAGGAGCTAATCCTACACTTTTTATTTTGCTTTGGTGATGATATTACTGGCATTGAAATGATTTGCATGTAGATACAATGTCAGCAGAGTGGAAGCTCCACCTGATGAAGTAATGATCACTGTTATCAGCAGCTTGTTTAAACTTTGTCACATGTAAAATACATTAAAAATAAAAGGAGTTTGTAGGGAGAAAAACTAAAGGCTGTGAGTATGACACTTCAGTAGCTTTCTGCCCTGAGCAAAATGAACTGAAATTGAAACAAAGTGGCTTCCTACCGACTGTCACTGAGGAGAACACCCACTACATTTTGTGTCAAAGGCCTGAGTCAGGACCCCTGAGTGTGCGAGAACTACACAGAAAAAGTGGTACCAATGTCTTGGTAAGTGTTTGCCTTCAATGATGACTCCATTCTCAGATTTGACAAGGCAAGGACAAAGGATGTGATGAATTCTTCCTCAAATGGGAAAAAAAGACTCTGACTCCAAACCAGTAAGAGTATACTAAGTATATTAGTCTGCTCCCTGGGATGAGGCCATTCTGCTGACTTCAACTACTTTGCAGAAGAGGGGGTAAGTAAAGCAGCCCCCAATTATACAGGATGCCAGCGAGCCCTGGTCTATAAAACAGCAAAGTGAACGGAGAAGGCAGAGGAAAAAGCAAATTAAACAGAAAGGTTTCTGTTTCTAGTGACCTCGGCCCTAAGAAAACTACACTGGGACACCTGAACACAGCACTGAAACCTCAGACAATGGGAACATACCCTGCAAATGGGAATATAATGTTTTACCTTTCTGAGATTGTGAGGTTGCTGGACTACTGTAATTATTATTTTAATAACATGCTTTAAGGAAAAGTGCCCAATCTAGGAGAATACTGAGAAACTGCTTTCACTCCTTGAGGCCTCCATCTTAGATTACAGGACACAGTACAGAAATGAAAAAGCACTCAGCTGTCAGAGTACTACTCTGAATATTAAGGAAGTAAGAAAGAGGAAATTAAAATGCCTGCTGGTTTTACTGCATCATATTTCACTTTGGTAAAAGTGAAAGATGTTTTCACACAGTAATTTTAGAACGTATTATGTAAGAGTTTTTATAATCCAAAAGAGTAAAATGTAAATGTTTGTGGCTGTGGCAATAATTAACCAAGGAAAATTAAACTAAATTAAAAAAAGGAAGCATTTTGCCAACTTAAAGCTGGGAGAAAAAAATAAAAGGGCTTGTAATACAAATATAATGTCAATATTTAGATGGATCCCACAAATGAGCACCATAAACATACCAGAAAAGGCTTTACATGTAAGTAATTCATACATTTCATTGTGTGTTTTCATTGGCAAAATTGTATCAGTTCTGAAAACTGCTCTTTTCAGACAACCCCTTTACACAGCTGTCACATCTGATAGAATAGCAAGTTCTGTAATACCTCTTACCTGCAAATTTCTCTCTTACTCTGTCAACAAAGCCACACATACTCTTGGATCTTTCTCACCCGTATAACTGGAGAGCAGTTCCTGATGGAGCCTTTGGCTGGTGGCCAATAATATGGTAGTTTGCATCTGTCATTGTTAGAAGTCCTGATGGTCTCTTATGTAATTAAAAGTGTTTTTAAAGACTGTCACCCCACGGGGTTTAATTAAGGTTCAGTCCCTAACAGCCAGCAAGTGTAAGATATATATTTCTATCATAACCTGATCCCTAATTCAGTGGCTTATATGCAAGCAGATGTGCTGTAATGGGCACCTGCACAAAAGAATCACTGGCAATTTTCTTCTAGAACGGTCTGGGTCACTGCAGATTTCTATTCCAATAAAAGACTTATTAAGCAAACCCAGGCAGGTAACCCTATGAAAGAAACATAGCCCCAAATGGAGAGAAGAGGATGCTTTGAAACAATAGCAAAAGAGCAGAAGTATCTGGACAACTTTTTTCAAGAAATCCAAAGAGAAGCAGGTAAATAAACCTTAAAACAACATTAACCAGAAAACAGTATCAAATCAAGAGAAAGCAGGCATCATTAAGGCCAGACAGCAAACTTGTAGACAAACACTAGTATGTATTTTGCATGCACTGCCTGAAGACTTGGCTGTGATGTAGAACCCCACTAGAGCAGTATAAAAAACAAGAGAGAGGCACCTGTCTCAGGGCTCACAATCAAAGAGTGCCTATTTCAGCAGCCACTCCTTCCTACACCTGATGTGCCTTGACAGAGCCTTTTACTTCAGCCCTGTGAAGTCTTTGACACACCATGCTTAGATCAAGGCAACAGTAATCAGGGGATTATTTCATATTCTGTTTACTGCCTTACAGTTATGAGCACAGAGGCACAGAGAAATAAACCCTTCAATTGTCAAGATAAACAACAGATCAAAGAAGAATTTAGATGCTACCTTCAAATATAAAACAGAATGACTCTACAAAAATCATCTTTATACAATAAACTAAAGGGACAAACCAGTCAGTAACTTGCTTGAGAACTTAATTTCAAAAGCCTTGTCCTTACAGCTTAAATGGCTCAGATGAAAATTTGTCCACTGTATTGCCACAGCTTAACTCAGCGTGATGCTCCCCAGGGAACGAGGGCAAAACATTCAGAGTTTATATCATAACTAGGAAAAAATATCGCAGCTCATTTGCTGCTTTTTGCCTTGTTCTTTTTAGTTCTAAATTCTCAATTGAAAATCTTTGCATGCTTTCTTCTGTTTGCCTACAACAAAAAAAAAATTAGGAGGCATTTCTGTGTTTCTACAAATGTTCTTTCCACTCCTACTTGTGCATCAGGAGTCTTTCTTCCAAAGTCTTATTCCCTTAGCAGGAAGTCATACACATAAATGCACAGACACTGATCTCTATACAAGTCCTGTAAATGACAGGTTTTGAACAGAGGAGAACTCTTTTCCTTTAGCAAAGAACAGGAATCTATTAACCAGAGCCTCTCCTTCCAATAAGAAAGTCAATATTCTGACGTTTCTGAATGTAAGAATAACAAATCATCACTCTGGAAATGGTGGAGTTTTAAGTTTAGCTAAATAATTACACATTAACCAGGTACACTTAAAAGATACTTGAATTGTTGCACCTAAATTACTTGTGTTTAGAACAGGAAGCCTCAGGGTCCACTAAAATTACCTATGTTCTCATTGAATATTTAACAATGTTTATAGCAGAGTTCCTAATGAAATGTTTACGAAAGTTCGGGCACATCATCTTATTACCACTACAGTCTGGAATATTCCTAAAAGGCCATCTGCACAACATGATGTGAAGCTGGATTTTCCTCAAAGCAAACAGAAGCCACCAATCACTGACAGAAGATGAGGCCAAGAAAGAAATGAGGTCTCTGAGGCAGAGAATTGATCGTTCATGTTCTGAAACTTTCCGAATGTCACCTAACTGTGGCATTCTTAATGGTTACAGCTCATCTCTTCCCCAAAAGCTTTAGTATTTGTCTCTTTGGAAAAACCAACAGTGCAGACAGACAGCACAGAAGCTTCTCTGATGTACTAATGGACCACAACTATTGAACAGAGATGGCCTTGTCAGAATGAGCTATGGGTCAAAATTATCAAACTGGGACAGGTAATGGGAAATTCGGTAGCAGGAACTCATAGTTATGGAAAAAGAGGGACTTTAGTAAGTAGGAGTTCTTATTTTCAGCACTATGACTGCCAAGCAACTGAGAAAATGGCACTTGTCAGAGATGCTGCTACTTCAGGCTCTTGCAGCTCTCTACACGGTTTAGTGCATGGCTTAATTTGTATTTTCCCCTCTGTAAAAAAGAGTACTTCAAATGCTGCAAAAAGACAGTGAAATTTTCCTGCATTGTTACCACACAGTTGATTTCTTCAGGTCAGACTGTTTGCAGTAATCATTATTGTTACCTTTCCTTATATCCAGTTCAGCTGCTCAGTTCTGTATACAAGCAGCAGCACAGGAAGCATCAGTTGTGTACTGCTGTATAAAACATCACCAGCTCTGAGCCTACTGACATCCTGCTATTCAACAATGGAAAAAAATTCTCCTCTGGTACAAGCACGTCACACTTAGAGCTCTGCACTATGGCAGAGCAAGGACTGCAAGAACATCACTATACTCACACGTATCTAATGCTAAGGTTAGGTGCAGCACAAGGCAGCTGGGCTGCTTTTCATAATACTCTCAAGAAGTAAGAAAGGGTAAAAGGAAACAAATATGAACAATAAAAATGCAAATAGTATAATTCAGAAAACCAAGGGCTAACCAATAGGTAGAACAACCTCCAACAATAAGCTCCAGAGTAAGCAAAGATGAAGAACCTTAGCCAGAGGTCAGAGGGGTCTAACACTGCATATAAAATCTGTGTAAGTAACTGCCCACTGCCGCTTAGAGCAAACTGCTCTGTAACAGTGAGGATCATCAAGACTCTGAAATGCTGGCCACCAACTGTTACAGCCTTATCACAGGGACTCCCTTCCAGTCACACATGAAAAGCAGATCCAAGAGCAGGACTTCAACCTGACACAAGCAACACCTGCCTTTTATGTACAGGTGTCTTTCAATATACCATTTAGTTATTTTAAATTTAAAGGAAGAGACAAGGCATCCCTTTATTTCCCTCATTCTTTCTTTTCCTCTCCTCACCCTTCTCTGTTTTTTACCTGGAACTGATCAGATGCACATGTGTTCATCTCTGGTGATACAGGAGGTGTCTGTCCTATTGAAGCTATTTTTTCTGCTGCAGATATTGGTTTCAAAGGTTCCTTGGTAGGTTCTAACATACCCTAAACAAACAAACAAACAAATAATCTTAATTTTTAAAAAATCACACGCACACACAGACACAAGATTTATATACATTTCAAGAACTGCAGTGGTAAAAAACTAGAACACACTACAAGGTGGTATTAGCCTCAACTAAGGGTTTGGGGACAACCACGTATCTCTGGGACACTTCCATTGAGAGGGGCAGGAGTAGATAGAACAGGGGAAAATAATCCTGAGTCCTTAGGCCTAAGAAACATTTTAGAGCCAGTAACAGAAACCCAAGTGTTCACCTGGAGCTTGCTTTCAACTTTCAGTAATGTAATTTAAGCTGGAGAAAACAGTTACTTGATAAGGTGATGTCTTCCCCTCCCAATTGTGTGTAGACTATTCCAGAAATATCAAATGACCCATCACAAAAGTACAAGTGCATTCATTCAATTTCAACAATTAAGTAACTCAAAAGAAACAAATCAAATTATCACTTTCCAGAATGATACCAAGAATGATAATTACTGACATGGAAATAAATGCATTAAGAGCATTAAGAAAATAATTAAACTCACATATTTCTTTTTAAGCAAGCATTTCAAAGATAGACAGTATTATGAAAAATGCCTGAAATCTGATCTTGAAGAAAATTGAGGGTGAGATCTACAGAAAGCCCAAAGCTTGCACTGAGACATGCAAACCACCCCAGAACAATGAGAAATCCCCAAATAAAACCATGGGATTTGCAACTGGAGCATTTTAAACCATTTTCAGGAAGTCAGCCGCCAAGATCAGCTGTCCCACAAATGTTTCCACGCCATGTTAGAGGAGCTTTGAATTCACCCACCAGCAAAATCAATTCTTTTGGACAGCAAAGAAACACATGAAGCAACGTGGCAACAGAAAGCAACAAGTCACCTTACTCCTACCATCGTTGCTACCCAACTTATTGTGTGCAAAAGTATATTAAAAATTTAGGCGATAATTAATCAGCACCAACAAGCTGTTGCAAAAAGTAACTGCATGTGTTGCAAACATAGTCTTGTTCACAAACAGGAAGAAAACAGCAATTGCTATGAGTTATTTTAACACTCAGTATGGGAATACCATGTTTACATCCAAAGTACACGAGCTGACCTTGATGCATTAGAAAACTGTAGAAGTCACTCTACAAAATTATATCAGGTTAATATACACAAAGGAAAACAATTTTTTTAATATTCCATTTGTGAATGATCATATAAAAACATAGGTGTGTTTGTAGGTGTGTATACACAGACATGCACAGGTTTTGAGAAAACATTTATTCTGTTCAGACTAGCAAAAATCATAGACCTTATCTTCTCACTATTTTTACTATATGTTTCTTTCACTTCGAATCAAGTATCTGCATGCACACATAATGAAAATCACGTATTTGACGATTCTTTTCTAGCATTTCTATTGATGCCTAAGCTGTAACTGTACTTACAAAATTATCTTTCAGCACACTTGGTGTATAATGTCATTTAATATATTCTATTATATGATGTTGGAACTATAATTAAAAAAATAATAGTAAAAACAGCTTACCAGTCCTGCTGCATACATGGGTACTATAACAGGCTGCTTCTTGTTGCCTGTAAAGAGCTGATAAAACAACAACAAAAAAGAATTTACTTAAGAGTTTCTGCATCAGTGATGAAAATGTTTTTCAATGCCACATAACTTGAATAAGATTAGTATTACAGAATATATACTATGTTAATTATAACACTAAAAACAAATGCAACTTCTAATATTAATTGGGTTTTATAAAAAGCTGTCAGGTGGTCTGTCATGAAAAGCCATGTTCCGTGGTTCTACGCAATTAGGAGACAAGCATTCATACAAAACACTTCCACCTGATTCTACATTTAAAGCAGCTTTGTTATTAAGAAAGCCAGTTTTCCTGAGACTCACAATATTTCTTGTGTCGATCCCCAAGGAGCACAAAAGCTTTTTGTTGCTGTGGGAGCCACCCCACTGGTATCTCAGTCCATATGCATCATGGATATCCTGCAGCTCTGTCCACACGTCCATCAGTTCCCTGTACAACCCATCATAAATCAAGTTATCAACTGGAAAAACAGCTTAGCAGCATTGAAAATTTATTCTAGTTTTTAATGCAAGTGACTTATTATACATGCCAATTAAACTTATGCCCAAGCACAATACTCAGGGGAACTAAAATTGCACAGTGTTCTCAGAACAATTATAGTTCAGATTTCTTACTGGAAAATGATGTCCAGGGCAGACAGGACAAAGCCTACTCAGACTTCATCATCACATGAATAAATACAGTAAATTATAGCAAGTGTAACTAATATGACACATTCTGATCAATTCAGAGACATCATTGAAAAGAAGATGATAGGCTGCTAAGTTGCTAAGTGAAATAGTCCTGGCATAGGAAGTCACTGAAAACAAGCATTCTCCTAGATAGCCAATTTTTACTCGATAGCTTCTCAAAATGCTTGAAGCAAACAACTAATTCTGAATTACTGCTATACGTAATTACTGCCTTAAGTTCATTTTAAGTTTGCTGCATTGTGGCTTCTTACCCAGTACTTGCTAAGGTCTCCTCAGTTGTTATCTGCTTTTCACCGGCTTCCAACAGATGATTCAAGGAACTTATTTCTTCTTCAATTTCAACAACAGACATGGAAGGAAAACAGACTTCAAATATTCGTTCCAGACGACTTAGCAATGTTGTCTGTATCAAAGAAAAAATATTTATGTCAAGTTTGGCTAACTGCTTTAAAGATAAGAAGTCCAATATCATAAGAAGATGGAAAACAACTTAGAGCTAATACAAGGTTACACTCACCACAAAATATTCACTGTCAGAGGACCACATGACTTTGTTAACACCAAATACAGGCTTCTAGCTAGTAATAAACAGTAAGGATCTTGCCTGTTGCAAACTGAGCTTTACAGAAGAGTCCAGATCAGGTCTTACTAGAGTCACTCTGTTAGAAATTAGTAGAACATGTGTGCACCAAGAATTATGCTATCTAAGAATAACCTCTCAGCAATAAAAACAGCATATATTGGTAGTAACGGTTTCCAGACATTTTAATTCCGCAGCATGCACTGGGCCTTGGCAGATGGATCTAACATGAAAAACAAAAAAATCAAACAACCTCCTGACCCCACAAAAACAACAAAAAATCCCTTCCCCTTTTTTTTTGGACAAGCATAGGAAGCTTTCTTCTTTTTAAGTTCTTCCCTTGCCTTTCTATCTCTTTTCTCGGTTGCATTTCTATATAGACAGGATTTCAACTTCTTATACCTCTATTAACTGGTCTCAGACATTAAATGTACCACTGATATGGAATATTTTTTTCCCAGTTCAACTCACTACAAATAGGCAACCATCAAGGCTTTTAATATTTGTTAAAATACCAATTGCAAGGTATGCTCATAAAAATTTTTAAAGCTTTTTAATGTACTCATTTTTACCAGAAACACATGAATTTCTTTTCTTGCTAAGGAAAGGAGGCACAAGCCTGGCAATAAGAGCAGCATTTTTATCTTTCATTTTAGTGTTCCTCAACAACCACTTTCCCAGTGCTTTGCTGCAACAATCACAGGGCAGCATCCAGCAGCTCCAACACCTGCTTTTTTACAGGGGAAATGGAAAAGAAACCGAGTAGGCGGAAATCCCAGGAGCATCCCACGGTGTGTGCTGTTACAGCTATGCCAGCAGAGCCCTCCTGTGGAGATGCAGCATATTCCAGCAACAATGCAGAATTTACACACATAAGCCCCAAAACAGAGAGGTTTTTGTTACAACTGAAATGACTGGAAGTTCAGAAAAGCAAGGCTGTAGGAAGAAGTTAGCTATTTTAATTAGATCAATTGATACAGTTTGGGATAAATCTTTATGCACCAAAATATCTGCTTCACAATTCCAAGAGTTACCTACATCTCTCATTAGAATGTTTAGCTGAAAATTTACCTTGTCTCAATTAAGCAACTCACTGACCATGTACATCAGTGAACGTAACAGAGGTAAACATCACATTATCAGAATATCTGGATTCTGTATTGGAGTTGGAATGATGAGTTGGGAGTCTGTCAAGACTCTTCTCCCTACTCAGCCACTAACTGCAAAAAGCAGAAAAATTAATTACTTAGAAATCAACTCTTCAGTTTTACGACCTGTGAAAGAAATGCGTGGCAGGGACAGCCACCAGGTACAGTCATTTGCAAACCATAAAGTCAGAATGTGCAAAGGATCTGAATTCAGAGTGTACCTGACTCACCCTTTTTTTTTTGTTTTCTTCTTCATTACCTCACTGGTAAATTTTGACCATAATGAGCCATATTCTACAGTATATAATTTTCCTTTAATAATCTCTTAATGCTCAGTCGTTCTGGCCATACAGTAAGTTACAATACTTGTAGCTGTTTTGTATTTGTTGACCAGAACTAAGACACTAACTTACATTTCCACTAACTAAACAGTATTTCAGATTCCAGCCAAATGCTTCAGCACACAAAAGCATACTCCAATTCCAAAACTTAACTTTGCCTGCAATATACCACCTGCCCTTATCTTACATCAACAGGTGATGCTGACTTCATTTCTGTAATACAGCAAGAGTACATATACCCAGGGAAAAGAAAGAGGCAGATGAAGGCATTGGATCATGGAAAACAGCAAGGCATCACATTTCTTGAAAAGGATCAACATTTGAGAACATGCTAGTGACTAAAAATATGCTTGCTTAGGTAATGAAAGAATTAGCAGAACGTCTCTAAGAACCAAGCAGCATTTCAGTCAGCATCACATTTCAAATTTGAATTTAATAGTGCTAAAATTTCAGGAACAGTTTAACTAAAGCATTTTTTACACTTCCTGTCATCTTTTCTAAATTTTCAGAAATGCTTAGCCCTTATTTCTATATGACAAAGAATGGTTTCCATAGCAAACCAGAGTAATTAATACTGTGTGTGCAAATGGACCAAGGGAAGAGTGCACAAACACACATCTCTGGGCAGTGGCAGTAGAAGCAGCTGAACTTGTTCTTCTAATTGGCAATGAAGTCCTGTGGTCACAGCTTTCAGGTATAAAGGGCATTACCAAGATTTTAAAGTTGGGGTAAATGCCCACCTCCTACAAACCTCAATCTACTGTTGCATAAATCAGACTGTAAGAAAATACTACTGTGCATGACAGAAGTAATGTCAAATCTATCTTTCTGGAAAAAAAAGCAGACAAAAATTTCTACCCACATTTCATGTCACTAAAAGCATTTGATACCTGAGTGTTCTCCACGGTCATTTGAGAAGAATAATTCTTGAAGGCACTTACAGAAGATGTGAAAAGGCTACAGCTGCACTAAACATTAGTTGTGATTCTCCAAAGCCCCACAGTTTCTGTGAATGCACAGAAGTTTTTGGTAGACCCTTAAGATACGTGGTAATCACCACCAGAATCAATCCAAGTATCACAGATGTAACAGACTTTCAAATAAGAATAAGCGCAGGATTAGAATTTATCTCCTTGGCAATTAAATAGGGTGCAAGATCCATCTCTCAGAGCTGAAAGCCTAAAGCACTTGGTTTACAGAATTTGTTTTTCTTTTCTTCTCCACCACAAGGCCATAGAATCAATGAACTCCTTCTACACAGCAATTCTTCACTGACCACCCAGCACACCAAATCCTTCCCAGCTGCCCCTACATGAACCCAACAGTGACAGGTCACTGCCTTTCTTCAGAGCTATGAAAAGAGGAGATAATAAAGCTTGTCATAAAGACAACACACTTGAGACCCATTACAGAAAGAGTGGACAGGAAAGGCAGTTTTCACCATATGACTGCTGTAATGCTTCTCTGGGTGAAGTTTTGGGGAACTCTGTGTGCAAGAGAGGAAAGATATCACCCTTGCTTCTCTCCATGGTTCCAATCACACAAGAGCTGTGGAGCAGACACAAGAGCTCATCCAGTGAACACCCATGGAAGCTGAAGAGTGGATGGCACTTTGTCCTTCCACCCTCCCCTCTTCCCACTGGAGGGCACACCCATTTCTCAATACAATCCCTTACTTTCCCTTAGGAAACCCCTTACAGCTCACAGCATCTCTGCTCCGGCAGCCTCCAGATGTGTTTTAAGAAGGGGAGAGTCAAAAACAGAGCATGCCTTCAGCCCTGCTGCCAGAAAAAGAGGCCACGGAGGAAGCAACACAAGCTCTGGGCTGTTTGCATCTACCAAACACAAAAATGGAAGACCTAAGATTAAATAAAACCAGTGTAACAGCTAAATTATTGAGCATGTTTAGATATTGAAGCTTATGTGAAATGTAATAAAAGAAAAAACATATTAAAGGAGATGGAAATGAGCATATGAAAGATCCAAGATGCTAAACATATAATTTAGGAAAGGAATAAAGTCCATATGGACATGTTTGGCTTCTAGTTAGAACTCAGAAGCTGAGTGAAAGCTCTCAAAAAATGACAGAACAAACCTCAGGCGCCAAGAAGAGAAAATTATTAATAGTGAGATTTCGTTTGTTTTAAATCATGAACTCATTGTTCTGCCCAGTGCTTAGTACAGCTTTTTATGACTATTTTAATAAAATAGTGGTTAAATGAGAAACTCCCTTTGCCAGGTTTTTAACAACCAAGCCGTATTTTCTAGCAACACATTTGCTTGTGAAGAGCTAAGTCACCTTATACTCCTGTACCTTCACCATATGTGTGCATGGGATGGGTGTGTCTGGGTTGGTTGTTTGTTTTTATTGGTGTTCTTGGGGTACTTTTTTTTTGGGTGGATTTGGGGATTTTTTAAGAGCTAAACTACATGACCACACAGATAACAGAAGGGAGCTGAAACACCAATTTTAACAGACGCAACTCACCATGGGGAACACACCCATCAAATTCAGTGGGTCTCAGAATTTTCTGGACTCAAGCACTAAACAAAGCTAAACAGTTAACTAAAAGCACACAAGCAAGCAAACAAATCACTAAGTTCTTAGTTAAATGGGGACAGTTTTTTCTTTGAAACTGCTTAAACTACAAATCCATTTCCCTTTCACATAGCAACAACTTGTTTCTTTGTCTGATGTGCAGGCTCTGCCTAGCAAAGAGAACACCTCCTCAAAAGCAATGGGAGAACAGCTGCAGGCAGAAACATTCCTGACTAAAAAAGACAAGCTTCAAAAGTAAGCAAAAAAGCTTACAAATAACATTAAACTTCTCGTGATGCAAATGTGATGGTTTTTCTCCATCTCCACTTCAAAAGCAGGTAAATACAAGGTAGTGCCATAAATTTCTTAGATGCAAAAAATTACATTGTTGGATTTCTATTAATACAGGAAATTTGTAATTAAAACACTTATCCTAAACTGAGATTTTCAAGCCAGGAAGAGGATGCCACCAGAGCTAAAAAACCCTCACTAACATAAAATAAAGACTCAGAATTTTTTTACAATAATTTAAAGAATTAAGGAAGGCAATCTTAGTCCTAAATATCCCAAACCCATTTTTAAAGAGTAACTATAAAAGTTTTGAGCTCAGCTGCAAAGCAAATCTGAAAATGTAGTGGCCTGAGACAAAAAAGAGGTTAAGATTTCTCTGTTCTTTTACTGCTTGATCTGAAAGTTATAAACTGCAGGGAAGTTCAGGCTAGAAATATGAAGCCGTCTCTCTCCTTGCCGGAACCTTCACCATTTATTTTCCCTCAGCTGAAGAATGCATCAAATATGGCATCTTCCATGCAGGCAAAGTAAAGTTTAACAGTTATTTATCATGACTACATAAAACTTACTGGCCATTCCAGTTTGTCACGTTGTTACTATCTACTTGTGTACTAACTTTTCAATCGGGCTCTGAGAGGAAGTAGAGCAGATGACACTTATGTGTACAAATTTTGGGAAATAATTTTGTCCTGTGATATATAAATAGTAATGCTAAAACAACCCCTCTCAAACTAGTTTCTTTTGTAAGATTCCCCTTAGTCAGTCTGTTCTGAAAAACAGCAATTAAGGTCTACTTTTAATAGTTTGATTTTTATTGTTATTCAGCTGCAAATAGTTAAGAACTGTGTTATGGACTTAAAACCCCCAAACCTTTCTAGAACTATATATTTACACCGCAAATTGTTACCCAACTGCCTGAACATAACTTAGCCAATACTATTTTATTTTACCCTCATGAACTGGGAGGCTGAAGTCTTTATGGTCATAATTACTTTCTTTCCAAAAGGATGATCATTGCCCAAGACAAAGCACACTCCAAATGAGAGTGATCCAGGGTTTTCTTTGTCTTGGTGCATATTCATGGCTTAGTAACTGTGCATCGCCCACACTGCTTAATCTGAAGAGGCAGAGCCTGGGAGCACAGGCTCTCTAGTAAGTGGAGAACCTTAAAACCCTCTTGGAGGACTGTCCACATTTTCCTTCATCCCTTTCCAGGATTTGTTAACTGTCAGCTACATCAGGTAAGATTTGGCCCTCCAATCTAGCCCTTCTTTAGCTCCTCTTCCTCTGGAGATGCCTATGCTCCTTGAACACAGGCAGGCACAGCCATGTTACCCACCCACACGATTACCATGGATTATAACTGCTCTTGCGCTTCACTGCTGAATCCTATATATATATTCTTAATGCAGCAGAGTAACCCCCTCAGCTGACTAATATTCAACACTATCTCATGGAAAAAGCTGCGTTACAAGCCCTATATTCCTCATAAACATAACTTAGTAGTGTGCAATGTGAACACATAAAAGGGACTAATGCATGTGGTACAGTGCAGGGTTGCTCAAGACTTGCTAAATCCATCAGTTCACCCACAACTACATCCTAAATCTGTTAATGAACACAAAGGCACATCTCTATCTAATGCAAACTGCAGCTATACTGAAACCAAGCATTACATATTTTCAGCTGAAGACAGAAATTACATGGATTAAGGTATATGGTAGTATTAATATGGGTTCAAATGGTGTATCTGTGTCCATTAGCTTTTGACACTGGAACCTTTTCCAAGGGGTTACAAATTCTTTCAGTAGGTTTAACTGAATACCATATACCATGCCCTTTCTCTTCTCCCTTCTACACAGCACTACTGAAGAGGTCAGCATGTTACAAATCCTGCATTGCAAATTGTGTGCAGAATTCAGAGCCTGAGACCAAAGGCAAGGAAGAAAAGACATAATGATCTTTTTGCCACTACATAAGGTCATTTTTGTGACCTCCCCCCCAAGTTTCATCCTTTATATATTTTCTAATAAAAACTGGATTAAATAGTTGAAGTCTATTTTTTAGTTAAATATTACACCAAATCTACAACCTTTAAATAGTTTGCCCAACACATACTGTACAATCAAGATCACTTTCAGAAAGCACAAAATTTTACTGCTGTCTCCACATCCAGAATATACAAAGAAAACAGAAAGGAAAATACAGAGAGACCTTTTGAAAGGAAACTTGAGCTACTGATAAATAACTGTGCTTTCTTGCTGCATTCTGATAGATGAAAACTGCTGTACACATCATTTCCACATTTAAACAGCAATGCTGCTGGCTAAGTATACTTTTCAATTTTCTGCCTTTGTAAAGAATTCCATTAGGATCATTCTGTTTATAAACCATTCAGGACTATGTCACTACCACAGACTTTCCCAGCCTCACCAGCAGTGATCAAGTGTACACAGTATCTTGTAAATGATCCCAGTTCACCTTTAGCCTAAGCTGAGATCTCAATTTTCCCATCTATCTCAAGTGTCTAACATATGCAGTATCTCTTCCTTGCACACAGCCTGCTCCCTTTGGGTTGCTATAGCAGGTGCTTTTTAGACCTGCCAGGAACACATTGATGCAAGTGATCTCCTCCTCCCTATCCTTCTTTAGGCAGAGTAATAAAAAACTTTGCTCACTGCCCTCTCATGAGATTTATCTTGCCTGCAAGTGTTTCTGCTTTTGCGTCAAACAGCAGCAGAACTCCAGTTTAATACATGGCAAACAGAAGATTGGTAACTACTTTAAAATGCTGTATTTTGTGTTTTGACCTCAGTGACATCTTCTTCAATGACAGTAAGGAAGTTGATCAAAATCTGAGTTTAATTTTACTAAGATTCTGCACTCAAAGTACTGGGACTGTTTGCTGGCTCATTTTGACTCATTAGTTAATTTCAGCGTTTCTAACTGCAATTTAGCAAACTGTGGCTCAAAGGATTATAAACAGAATTACTATTTAATCTTAAAACAAGTATTTTTTTTAATATAAAAAGGTTTTAATAGATGCTTCCAGAACTTAAAGCACTTACAAAGTAAGTTTTGAAAATGTGTAATTACTGTTTTAAGAGTTAACTGAAAAAAAAATGTAGCAACTGATATTGCAAGGCTAAGGAAACAATTGCAACAGAGAAAACATCTCCAGCTCAACTTCCTCTCCAGCTTATTTTTGTAAAACATTCACTCAGTTGTACTTCCTCACTGGCAGAGGTGGGAGAACATCACTTTAAATCCAAACAGTCACAACTGACTGTAGCATAAAGAGAAGGAATGAAAAAATATTTAAGTCTTAAAATTTGCTTTACAACTTAATCAAACCACTGTACAACTTCATGGCAAATCTGGAGTAAAAAACTTCCAGTTTAACTTGACTTTTATCTTTTGTTAAGGTAGAATGGGGGAGGGGAAATTAATTACAGAACCTCTGAAGGTTCTGTTTTTATAAACATCTACATTTAGAAGCGCTTTCTTTTGAAACTCCATCTTAAAATTACAGAAAATTTTAAGTGAAAATAAATGTTTGAAACCTTCAGACTATCCCTTAATAGGAACTAATTCCTATTTTAAAAAGGGATGATTTACTAGAATCATTTCCCCAACACATTTCTTTTTCAGATTCTGGACAGTCTTTCTAGTGGCAAGAGAAACAATTGAGATTAATGGTACTAATGACCTTAGCACTCTCCAATTTTATGGATGAATAGGTAACAACAGATTTGTGTTTTCAAAGTAAGAAATGAACCAACACGTTCAGGTGATAAGCAATGTTTTGCACAGACACAAAAATCTACCTGCAGGTTCACCGGGGAGCCTTTTTTTGGCTTGTGAAATCCCTGTGAGATTTGGTGTGT
Organism: Atrichornis clamosus; assembly: GCA_013400975.1. Classification (NCBI taxonomy): domain Eukaryota; kingdom Metazoa; phylum Chordata; class Aves; order Passeriformes; family Menuridae; genus Atrichornis; species Atrichornis clamosus. Next base: position 174,192 of record WBMZ01015464.1, read on the forward strand.
AAGTCACTGCATGGAACAGCAAGCAGGAAGAGTAAGGACCTGAGGCTCACAGCTTTTAACGTGACAAGAAATCAGTGCTAAGTCCCAAAAGCTCCATTCCATTTGCTGATGCTGGCAGAGCTCCAGCTGGCACAACCTTCTGAAAAGCCATTTCACCTGTCACTGGTAGGAAATGGGAAGAGGCAGGGCTGTCACCAAGCAAGGTCCTGAAAGAAAGGACCTACCTCATTTCCTTTTATTGCCAAAGAAGATCCAAACCTTTCAGACACACATTACCGCTAACACCCTTTATTGCTGGCGTTGCTGCAGGCTTCAAAAAGACAGAGCATACCCTAAGCTACTCGAATGCGATGACATGAATAAAAAGAAGCACTGAAGAAAACTCTAAGCTCAAACTGCTGTTCTGAATTTTGTAAAAGTAATATTAAATGCTTAGTGAAAAAAAGTCTATGTATGAACAGACACAGATCTCAAAATGACTGGTAAAAAGACTTAGGAAGTAACTAATTAGAAATTAATAAATACTTAGCAACTAAAGCAGAAAACACGGGAGGGGTGATAAGAAATAAACCTCTTCACTTCACCCTCCCTGTAACTTCTAATTAGAAGTAACAGCAACTTTAACAAATCACCAGTCCAGTATTTGTGATGTTGCTATAATGTGCAGCTTCCAACAATTAATGCCTAACAGAGACTTGTTTTTAAAGAACTTTTAAATACTTAACTTCCCAGGAGTTCAAATATCTGAGACAGAACTCCACAAGTTGTGTTTTATCATTCTCTCTGCTCTAAGCAAATTAGTGCAGCTATTTACAAATTAAGTCATCCTTTTTAATCAGATTTTGAAAACATGATATAGAATGGTGAAGAAAGATTTTGGAAACCAGTAATCCCAGCTTCCAGTCACACCACTATTTTACAAAAAGGCAACCGAGTGCCTCTGCAAAAGGCAGTGACCAATGAAGCAAATAGAAAACTTCACAGGCTCTGAAATGTTCATGCAGGCTTATTCCTTTGATCAATTTATGTAAAGGATCACATGCAATCATCAAAACAAATGCATACAAGTTCCAGCACACCCTGCTCATTTTTCTGCGGGAAGTAACAGTGCAAAAGCTGCAAGATCCAAACACAGCATAATGTTTCATATCAGCCCGTCTCACAGACCACATTAAATCTCTCCTAAAAGGCAAACAAGGGCTATTCAAATATTTGTCGCACACAGAAGCAGGAACCAGGAAGAACTTTATGCGTAAGAGCAGAACAAGACTGAGGAAAATCAAGCAAACGCTTACCTGAACGGAAGGGGTTAGCTCCTGGGATTGCTTACTGATAGTCCCTTGGAGAGGTGCTAAAGCAAAACCGTCAGTCTTGTGTAATACTGGGCCATCACTGCTGGCAGATGCGTCTGTCCTATGTGACTGCCATGTCTCTTTTCTGTGGTGAGATTCACCAGCCTGCTCATCTCCAAAGGCAGCCCAAGAACAGCTGTCCTTTTGTTCATCTTCAAAAGCATTCCAGTCTGTAGCCTGGTTACAACCTGCTGAACTGAAGTCCGCAAAGTCATCCGAGTCCTGGAAAGCAACACTCTCATCTTGAGGTTTTGGCACTGAATCAAAGTCTCCAAATTCAGTATCATCACCATTTTCTAGCTCAGTAGTATGCTGGAAGTCTAGGCCAGAAGTTTTACTGGTAGTATCACATTCTAAAGTGTCAGCAGCCTGATTTAGTTCAGCTTGGTCCAAACTTGCTGGCTGCTGAGAAACAGTACTCGTGTCCCTGAATTCACCAAACTCCTCATGAGGTTCACTAATGTGTGCAGACTGTTCAGAAGTTCTTTCTAAATCTAGAGTGTTTATTGATTCTGGAGCATTCCTGAAGGTGGGAGACGCACTGCTGACTGAACCAAAATCACCAAAAACATCATCATGTGTGTCACTGCAAGCTACAACTTCAGTACTACTTCCACCATTCTTGAGATCTTCAGAATCACCTGATTTTTCTCCTGCAAGATCACAGCTTAGGCTTTGGATCTTATCAACCTTGATGTCCACTGCTTTTGAAGAATCCTCAGGCCTACTAAAATCTTTGCCATTCTCTATATGATGTTGTCTTGTCCTCACACTGCACTCTCCATTTTCTGTAGTGCATATTGAGCTTCCAGTTGTTTGAGACTTACTAGAAATTGCAAATTCATTCTCTTCCAGTGCTGAGGGATCCCGTTCACAACTAATTTCTGAAATGCAAACCTCTTCTTCAGTATGAGCGACTCTGTTTATTCTGTTGTTCTCCTGAATGCTCAGTGAGTCTCTTTCATTAAGAACACTGCATATTGTAGGTCCTGTTCCCTCTAAATGGATTGGGTTTTTGTTTGAGAATTTAGCAAAATCTGCAAAATCTTCACCTGAGCTAGGCATTGAGTTCAAATTTTGCTCAGTACTATGGGTGCTAACAGTTTTCAGTACCTTTGAGTCACCAGTACTGTCTAGATCTTCTGTTCCCTGAGGATTTACAGGGTCTGATGCTGCAAATCCATTTGTTAGAATCTCTAGACATGAAGGTTTCTCACCATTACAAGCATCTATTTGCTCATCCTGGCTCTCAACTGTTACACCAGTTCTAACCACACGAGAGGAAAAACCCTCTGATTTTCCAGTGTTGTCTCTTTGTTCCCCCCTTCTGTTTACATCTTCTAAAGCAGTACCTGAAGTTCTAAACTTGGATTTTTCTTTGATAGTAGTAGTAGCTGACATATCAGAAAGTTCCTTAGTATGAGTAGGAAGCTCTGCAATGCAGTCTTTATCTTTAACATTTCTAACAGATGTGAAAGTTGCAATGCTAGCTACATTGTCAGAATAATCATGAAGTGGGATGAAATGATTTGTGGGTATAAACTCTTCCTTTGGATGACTGTAGTCTGGTGTATCAAAATCAGCAAAAGCTACACCAGCAGTGCTTACACCAGAAAATCCTCCAAACTCATCTTCATCATCGTCATCAGCTCCATTGTCCAGTGGTGGAGGGGATGAGGAGTACATTCGAATAATATCTGGTTCCATTGTTTAGTTCTGCCTCCACATTAATGCATTTCTGTAACAGGGAAAAGCAGAAGTATATTAGAATTTGACTAGCTTTTGTATTCTTATATATTTCATTTTTACAGTTTCACGCCTTATTTTAAAGTGTGAGTGTAGGTCAATAACTGTATTAGATATCAGAAGGAAACATTCCCCAAACCCATTTGTTTTACAAGTCACAGAGAATCTACTGGGACAGTTCCAGTCTCTTGTAAACTACTACATGATCAAATTCTCAGCAGACAGTGCTGGAATGGTCATCTTGAGCTGTTGTGCAACATACCGACACAATTCAGTTTTAACTCATCCGTTCTCTGCCTCCCATCACCAGCAATTCATAAAACAGTCAGTGACCCTGGTCCATCTTTTGCCACACTCATTTGTGTGCTCAGCTGTGTGACAGGAATTAAGCCACTTGATGGGCTATGCCACAACCGCCATAAGGGACCTTCACCAGGATCAAAGACTTTGAAAGGTGTTTCCATAAGCTCTGAAATTGGGAAGGAGTGGAGAGAGGAACTGCTGTTAGAACCACTAGCTATGATCTGCCCTACTGTTTAAGTTCCTTTCTATCAATTTATGGGTTTCTGTCTGGTTTCCCTGTTCTCTGCATTTCTTACCCACAAGACAGCACGCTGCCCCCACAGCTGCTGCCACGAGCCTGCTTCTGTCCTAGGAACCAGTTGAGAAATGCCATTATCATGCCACCAGTAAAGCCTAGAGCCAAACAAACTTCATCAAAACTTATTCTCAAAAGGAGAACTGAGCACGATTATTCATAAAATATTTAAACACAAATCACTAAATCACAGGGGGAAGAGAGAAAAGAAGGAAGTATTCCCATGGCCTAGATAGAAACAGATTAAGGACTCTGTCTTAACATTGTAAACCATTACAGGAACAAGCAAGGTATGGATGGAAAATTTTCTTCCCTGAAGAATGATCTTGACTTTTTCAATGTTGTGTGCAATTAATGAAACCATAACTGCTAGTATGCACAGGTTCACAATCATACACATCACTGAACTAGTTCACACTCTAAAACCCTTAAAAGAAGAGCTCAGACCAAGCTCTCTCCACTTCAATTGACACTTGTCATGAATGAACTGTAACACTAAGCCTTACCTACAGAAGAAGAGTGGAAATAACCTATAGATATCAGAAAATGTTTGAATTTCTAACCTCCAGAGAAAGTGCAGACTTTAAAATACTACTTATGAAACACAAAACATGATCCTTAAGTCCAGCACGTTTAGCAAACAACTTTGTACATGCACCTTAAGAGCAGTACACAAAGGGTAAAACAGCAACAAATGAAGCTCTGCAGTTCTTCAGGCACAACATACCAAGCACTAAAGCCAAACAACTCCGGATATTTGCAAGGAAACTCTGGCATCCTTAAGGTGACTAACATACCTACAATTTCTTTTTAAAAGGGTATTTTGCAGTTACAAGAGAACAGCATGCTTATCAGATGAAACTATGAAGTAATTTGTAACATAACATGCAAACTGAAGAGAACTGCAAAGGAATTTTGTTTAGAATAAAGCCTAAGTTGTCAACAAGCTCCCACATACGCTTACTCAGCACCAGCTGCTTAACAAGGTATTTGAGAGAAGAGTTTAACTCACTCTAAACTTCTGAACTTTCCCATTAAAAGAAAAATTTGTCTGTATGGTTCACCAAAAATCATGTGTGTTTTAAGTCTTTTCATATTTATAAGCTTGTATAAGTTGGTTTTTCACTTCAGTTAATTGAAATATCACATTCAGCTCTGCATTCGTAACTACACCACCGTACATCAATGGATCTCATGCCAGAAATGCAAAAAAAATTAGATTTCTTAACCTGCATTAGCCATACATCCATACACTATCCATCATAACAACTCTACCCATTTTTTTGTTGACCGTTTACTGTATTAGTATTTTAACCTCAGCCAAAAATAAATCATAATAGAGTTGAGAACATCCTTAGAGGCAAGGATGATCTAAAATAACCCCAATACGCAGTTTCAGGAAACAAACTGAATAATGTGAGAGCAGCAAGCATCTCAATCAAAGGGAATTTACCTAAAAGACTCCTTTTCTTTTCAGTTAACATTAAAAAAAAGGGAGACAAGGAACGAGAATAATAAGGATAAGCACAGGACAAAGATAACTGCATGGGGGCTGAAGCAAACTGGCAAAACCCAACTGAACATGTAGGAAGATGTCTGACCATTTAAAAATTTTCTCTCCTGCAACTTCTGCCACAGAGCAGAAGAAACTTCCTTCAATTTTTCATTTCAAAGCACTTCTAAAACATCACAGGAATCATTCACACAGCAGCAGTCCAGCAGCACAATGGTCCAGATATGTTTCAATAACAATTGCCAAAACAGGATCTGCAAGGAACATGAACAGTGCATTTAAAAATTTGATCACAGGTTTGATAGTCTACTACATGTTTAATCAGTTTAACCCATAAGAACCAACTGCATAACCAATTATATGGACTTGTGTGTAATTATTTTTTAAAATGTCAAGTATTTCCAATTATGTTACAGCTGTTTTAAAAGCCAAACACGAAGAGCTCCAAAATGTATGAATCTGTGTAATAAATGTGTAAGGTTGTTATGCTGACAAAATTTAATTGTTGTTTACAGAACTCAAACATACTCAAACTGAAAGAAAAGAAAAAATCTTACTAGTATTCCCCCTGCTCTTGACTAATTAGTGATAAATTTTTAAGCTGGGCATAATCCCAATTCTCCTCACAATATAAAACAGCATGGGAATTTCATAGCCTTAATGTAGTTCTCTTCAGAAAGAATTTCATTATGGTCCCCTTTCTCAGCTTCCAAAAGTGTTCTATCTGAGAACTATAAATCAAATTAGTTATCGTCCACTGAAACGTGTGGTGAAAACCCACGTCTGACAGAACAACTTTATTCCTTATTTCACTTAGTTAATCCCTGCTTTGTCTGGCATCTTCAAATACAGCTGGAACCGTGGCTTCATCTTTTGTAGTACTTTATACCCAACTCAGACATATTCTTGGTTAAGTCATGAGGCTACATAATTTTGTAAACCTGGTATTTCAAGTGACGAACACAATATGACTTAACCAAAACCAGAATTTGAACAAGTCTATGACCAATAATGTCTATTATTTATCTTCCCTATATTTTTGAGGGAATTGGGTCCCAAATTTAAAAGTCAGGTATGAAGCTAACATGCTCTGTTCACTTAAACACTATTGAAACATGCAAATTTTAAACAAATGGAAACCACCAATTTCTCAGCACACTATATAATAAGGACTTTAATTTGAAGGACATTATAACAATTTTTACTTACAGAACATAAAATGCATTTCTATCATTTGTAACAAGCAACAACCCATGTTTCTGGCATCAGACCTTAAACCTTGGGATGAAGAATCTGACACAGTTTAAGTGTTCATGTTCAGTGGATTGCTTTAGTCACAAACACAGATTTAAGCTGACAAACGTCAGCAAATTTTGCAGATCTCAACAGTTTAATGTTAGACTGAAGACAGATTTCCATCAGTTGCTCATGACATGCAGTTGTCCCAACATTTTCTGTTGTCCCAACAGAAAAAAAGTATATTAAAGAATTGTGTTCTCTTTCAGATGCCATTTTCTGCATTTCTGTCTTTCACCTATTTGTTTGTTGGAGTTTTTTTAACTGAAAATGCTAGTTAACTTCTTGCATCCGTGTGTTTCTTGATATTCATACTCTACTGTTCATTATGAAGGAGTTTCTCAAAAGTTTCCGTATCATAAACAGAAGACCACTGTTAAAGTCATACTCTAAATGCAATGTACTTAAGAGTACATATTGACATTTTACTTGAAAGAAAAAAAAAAAGCTGGTTAATTTAGTAAGATTCAAGGTTCAAACCTTTTTTCTCAAGTCACAAGCATTTAAGCATGTAACTCAGGTTAATTTAAAACACTCATAAGAAGAGAGAAATCAGAAATCATTAATGCTAGAAAAAAATAAGAGTATTAAGTTTTGACAGGGCAAGGAAATGGGAAGAGAAAATGCATACCCTTCTTTTATGATCACTAACTAGGTTTTCAAAACATTTACAATGAAACCTGGGTATCTTATTATTCGTTTGCAGTAAATAGAGAACAATATCTGCTTTCCTCATACACAGCTCACACCCAAGGGTTCACTACCTTTTTGTAGAGTAATAGCAACAGTCTAACAGACATAGCAGCAAAGAGAACAATGTAATTACACTACACAAAAGCAGGTATAAATAGTTCCTTCTCTGTGTATCTTCTAAGGCAAAACTTGAAACAGCATGTTTGGCTCTTACATAAGACCTAGAAAATCAGGAGGCCACAAAGAGTATCTCTAAAGAAATACTTGAGGCATGTAAATTCAAAAGAAATCCCTTGTAGAGCAGAATGTTTCCTTTAACTTAAGAGGAAGTAAAGCAATGAATAACCTCTCAGCTGTGGATTATTCTGAAAAAAAGCTGAGTTAAGCAACCCATCTCCTTAAGCATACAGAAAACACAATAATGAGAAACGGCAGGAACAAGATCTCCATGACAGAAATTACAATATTACGGAAATACTCCACAGTAACAGCCTTGCACTGGCAAGGAGATGGATTCAAGTCATTAACTGCTAGCATCTGATCTTTCCAAGAACATTTAACTCTTACTGCAAGGGAATTCCTCAAGCAGATGCCAAAAATACCAGAGCAAGGACCAGATTTAGACTTCTTATTACAGCACAGTATTGGCTTCCAGTAGGAAAAGCTGCCCTCTTCCATTATCCCTTTGCCCTTCTTTGGCTTATGACCACTGGAAACCAGATTCACAGTCTTTCTGCACCTGAGAATCTATTTCTAGAATGGTAGTTGTAAATGAGGAGAGTCTGTCTGTTAAAACAGCATTTCTACAACCCAAATTCACTCAAGAGAGAGAGTCTCTGTCCAGGCTGAAGTCAATATGTTCTTAAATTGGTTTAATAAGCTTACTTTCATTTTTGGAAATAGTTACCAGCAAACAAAATAAAGCAAGAAAATGTTTACTTCATAAAGCCTCCAAGAAATCAATGTTTTCGATTTTGAACTTAATGCTGCTACAGCCAGAAGGTCCATTACCCAAAGCAGGAGTTTCAGAGCACTTTTTCTTGGACATACATGAGTTGAGGAAAACAATGTCCTCCAGTTCCAGTAAGGCAAATGTATCTAAGCCTTATTTCTCATTACCCAACATTGGGAATTAATCAATACCACTGCACATTACTGTGGTTTCAAACACCGAATATGCTGGACACCTTCTCTTACAAAGCGTTGTATGTATAATGAACATTAAAGTAACAGAATTCAGCAGACTGCCACCAGGAACCTGGCACTTTTCTCAGTCAGCTCACTCTTCCTGTTCTCCTGGCTCCTCAGGCTGGTATTAAATACCATGCCCCCCCAGACAATCCAGCCTGTGCAATATTCCAACCTATTTGACAGCGTTGCTCTTCCCCTCATCACTGACAATTCAGGAACACTAAGTGAGGTTGCACAAATGTGAAATTTAAACAGATCTTGGATATAGATATCTTCATTTTAAATGTTGCTTCACTATATAAAGAAGCAAACATAAACTTTCAGTAGTAGCCCTGCTTCACTTCTCCCTATTTCATTTTGGCTTAGCTGTGGAATCAGAGGAACTTTTGGAAAATATGAATCTAAATGTTGTGTTAGTTCATTAAACTCTTTTTTAACCAAGAATAGCGTTCTTCCCAAATGTAAAAGATCAGGTTATCCTTATAAAGTCACTATAAGCAAAAAAATGCTTCAACTCAAAATCCACTGACATGCTTTAACAGTTGTACATTAAAATGCCTGTACTTAAATCTGTAATCAGACAGTGGGGAAGATGTTGCAAGAACAAGCATATGTTAAAATCATATAGGCAAACAGAACAGGCTGGGAAAGTCAATCAGGTTAAAATCTGGCTCTGTGGGAATGCAGTATTTGTATCCAATGTACAGCACACAGCCACACAATGTGTAAATCCAGATGTTTTAAGAAACACATAACTGAGATGTTTTCATTCTTATGATTTCTTAAATTACTTTTAAAACAGTGTTCAACTCTGAGAAATCTATTTCTGGATGCTACCCTCCAACATGCTAGCTAGGAATGTGTTCTAAATTAAGATAAAAAGATGCTAAATTAGAAAGTATTAGAACTAGATTACCTAGGGTCAACTGTTCTCAGAGACTTATTTACAGAGCAGCATGTTCTCCATCACATATAACCCTTCAAACTTCACACAGACTACAGTAAAGAGTAGATTAGAACTGCCCAGAGGTGCACCCTTATGTGAAAGGCTCTCCTACAGCCTGGCAGAGGAAATACAGCTGCACAAGGAAAACAACCATAGGTCTTCTTTCCATTACTGCAAACTTACTGCTTGTTTTTCAGAGACCAGGCTTACATTATTCATCGCTTATCCCACCCACAGACATTACCTCATATTAAAAACACAATACAGGAGGGACACCTAATACTCCAAAGAATAAAATCTATTTTCATCACTTTTCAATAGATATATGAACGTGAGGTTTCACGTTTCCTTTACCATGGTACCTACTTCCAAACATACTAAAGTGAAGACAGGACTTGCCCTTCCCTGTAGTCCTCCCGAAACAGGACTCTGATTTGAAAAATCCAAATTATTTGCCCTACAGAAGCAGAATCATTATATCACCTTGCGAGTGGCACCAATACAGAAACATTCCTTGCAGTATCAGTGGAAAACTTAAATTGCTAAAGACATTAGCATGAAATAAAGTCTACTGAGAACGAGACTGTCAGTTTTCAAACAAGGCACATTTCAAGGCTTTTGTGTGTGTGTGTGCAATAGCAACAGCTTGCACTGTGTAGTTTCCTTGCACAAAGCAGAGAATCTAACAGACAAAATTTCTAACACCTAAGAGAGAGTAGGATCTAAGACACTTCTCTTAAGAGGACTATCCAGAAAAATTGTAAGTATTTTGAATCCCCTTGAAAGGGTTAGCATGTCATTGCACTGAAATGTTCACAAAGAAGCAGTTTAAGTTGTCAAACAGCACAATAGCACAGAAAGGAATGAACATTCTGTCGAGAAAGATAATGATTTCTGCAAGATTATGCTGCTAAGTATAGTGAAAACAACGAGATCGAGCTTCAGTTTCTTTACTGCTGGGTTTCCAACTGATACCACCACAGATCTGCAAGGAGAGCTCGATGAATATTTCACGAGGAAAGGGCAAAGAGTTGACTGAGGTCCATCTAAGCTGCTCTATTATTTCTACTGTGAAAGACAAGTCTTTGCAAAGTACTGAAAGTTTCAGAATATTACTTTGTGTGATTAGGGTGTTAAAATGCTTGCATTAGCTTAGTAAGTTACTAGCGGAATGTCTAAGTAGAAATGTAAAATCACATGTGGCCTTCATCAACAGAAATATGTAACATAAATACAATTCACTGTGTAACTCCAAATTTTATAGTCTATTAAATCCTTGGCTAAACACAACCGTGAGCTAAGCAAAAATAAAACACACAAAAAAATAACAACTGAGGCTGAGATCCTTCAACTGCTTACTTATAAACAAATTAAGGAAGCAAAACCCAGAGGTCATATTTTCACCTGACCTTAGAAGGTCATACAATGTGCACTTTATGCAAATATCATCCAGAATGAAAACACCAGAGCCACATCAGCTTTTTCACATATTTTTAAATCTAATTCTCACATTTATGCTATTTATTCTCACTGATATGACTGTTTAAAAAACCCCCACAACCCCTCAGTAGTCATAGGTACTTCACCTCTTCCCCAGGCTCTCACAATTAATGTTACATTCCTCCAGGAATAGCTCCAACTTCAGGAGGAAGAACTGCTACCTGTGCATTAGCTGTATGAGCATGCATGCCAACCTCTGCCTGTGTCGACAATATAACAGAACATTTTTATGCTTAAAGTAGGCTAATTGGCTTTCCAAGGCTAGTTCGTATGTCCAGAGAATAAAACAAGGAGGAAATACTTTTAATTTTGCTCAATCTCCAAGGGCCAATCCAGTTAAAAAGCAGCATCCATCAAACTCACTTTACCATGGACTCAACAGCTGAAAAATTAGTTCTAATGAAGCATGCTGGGCTGTAAACCATGCACAAAAACAAAACCTGTATAACCAATGCAGAGCAGCTCCTGTCAACAATGCTTCTCTAGTCACTCCAGTCATTCATGAACAGATGTTTGCTTACAGAGCATTAATCTGCTGAAGGTTTCAATTTCTGTACTGAAGCTGGACGGAAGTGGCTGTCACCATTAAGAGGCGAATTTACTGACACTTTGAAGGAATCCCACGGTTTAACCCTTGCTTTTAAGGCACTGTCTTCTCTAAGAAAAAATAATATTTTGGTTCATCAGGGAGACATTTTTAACAGCAAACTGAAGTGCCAGGACTTAATAAGCATTTGAGCAATTTTGCCCCATTTTAGAATGACATTACATATTTTAGAAAAAAAAATAAAATCATCATTAAATTATAGTAACTCTGCTTCAGCCTGTCATTTCCAGATACATTTAGCAACCGACACGCTTTATGCCCCTTGAAAGAGAAAGCTTGTCAGGAAAAGCCAAACATACAGGACACCGTAACTTCTTGTGGCACAGCCCTGAGCCCTCTCCCTCTCCCAGCTGCGGCGCCGCGGAACTCCACGGAAACGCGGGGCCCCCCGCCCGGAGCCGCCACACCTCCGCGGGGCCCCCGCCGAAGGACAAAACCGAACCCGCCGCGGCGGGACGAGCTGAGGGAGCCGCGGGGCTTCACCCCTGCCCTGCCCCGCCCGGCCGAGCCCGGCCCCGCCGCCCTTCCCCGAGGGGGAAGGGGAAAGACGGCGCTGCCCCGACAGGCCCCGGCCGCCGCAGCCCCCCGGGGGAAGCGCCGAGGGGTCCCCGGCGCCCTTTCGCGGCCAGGCCCGGCAGGGAACGAACCGCCCCCCGCCGTCTCTTACCTGCGGGCTGCGCGGGGGGCGGCGGGG